>CACSLK010030184.1:11035275-11047716 GCA_902706635.1 Striga hermonthica | reverse complement strand
CAACGCCGGAGTCAACTAATAATTATTTTATTATTTAATTAATATATATTTTAAGGAATGGACTCATTTTAAGGAGTGGACTCATTTTAAGGAGTGGACTCATTGGATCCCTTTATTTGAGCCTATATATATATAAATATATAGGCTCAAATAAATTGTACCATAAAGCCTTCTAATGTTATAAACTTTACACATACTTCGAATAATCTTGGTGGGCGATTAATCGAAACTCCCTAACTCTCAAAATATGAAGAACACGATTTTCCTCTTCTTTATAAGAACCTTAAAATCGGATCATACGCATAGGAGAACAGGTTGGAACATGGTGTATTTATAGGCTACATTAGGGACCTTAAGGAGGTGCTAAATATGGGCTTATCCCATTAGGCTAAGGAATCCTAATTCTACTCCATATACTTTTCCAAACAAGGATAGAACTCTCCTACTAATTATCACCTTCTAGAAGACTCTCAAGTCTCCTAACCCTAGGTAATATTCTAGAAGGAATATTCATCTCCTAATGGAATATTAATTATAGAATAAAATTAAATCTTAATTTCTAAATAGAATTAAATAATAAAACATTCCACTAGAGCAATATTATTGATCTCCCCATTTAGCTCAAATTTATTCAATAAATTTGAACCTCCACTTGATTAAATTATATTAATCTAATTGATCGATTTATCTCCCCATGTTTAAGACATAACGTCCGTTGATTAATTAAATTACTGACAAAATAATTAATCAACTTCTTATTAATTTCCGAAACTAGTACCACTCAGATCCTTAATCATTATGCCGGATAACACATCCGCCTGCAGGGCTTGACATAATATTCATTCCTGAGCTCATTTCGGGGACGTCATCAATCCAGCGCACTGGGACACAGTGACCATAAATAATTTATAACGGCACATCATATAAACACACTTATTTACCAAAATACCGAGTATGTCATCCTAGCAAAATAGGAATCACCCTTGATAAATCAAATAAATAAGTAATGAATACATATGTCCATTTTATATTATCTTACAGCTTAAGAGTACGCATCAATTACTGAAGGTCTAGGTTACAACAACGATCAGTGAGTCTCATAATCTTATCCTTCTGTGGTCCTGTACAACACCTATCATAAGTGCTAGTGTAATTCTCCAGTCAAAGACCAACTGAATCAAGAATACACTACAGTCTTTATCCAAGAGGGGTCTCACTACCTGTCTAGACCGTGAACGAATAGTTTAGTCTTACAAGGAACCGATAGGTGATCTTTCTGTTCGAAACACTTCGAATCACACTATCTCAATGTAAGACAAGGAGTATGATTGCATAAATAAATGAACTGCAAGAATATGTACTTTGACCGAAACATGATGGCCAAATCAAAATGAAATTGATAGAATCTGTAAAACCGAGCTTTTACAGCATACCTCTAACAGTTTACATGAAGTTTTCCCTGGTTTTCGCTCTGGCGTTAATGGGTAGGTTTGTCATCTTCGTCGTTCCCTCTATGGCTTGAAGCAGGCTCCCCGCTGCTGGTTTGCCAAGTTGTCTACGGCTTTGAAGCAGTATGGTTTTCGTTAGTCCTATCATGACTACTCTCTTTTTATGCTGCATTGTGGTTCTGTCCATCTGCAGGTCCTAGTCTATGTTGATGATCTTATTGTTTCCGAGAACGATACCACATCCATTGCAGCCTTCAAGAGATACTTGAGTCGTTGTTTTCACATGAAGGATCTTGGGTTGTTTAAGTATTTTCTGGGTATCAAGGTTGCCCAGAATTCTTCTGGTTTCTTTCTCTGTCAGCGGAAGTATGCTCTTGACATCATAGCTGAAGTCGGACTACTAGGGAGCAAGCCAGCTGATTTTCCATTAGATCATGAGTGATATCGTCGTTTAGTCGGACGTCTTATCTACCTGGCAGTGACTCGACCTGAATTGTCTTACTCGGCGCATATGCTCTCTCAATTTATGCATCAACCACGTCAGACTCATTGGGGCTCTGCCTGCGAGTGGTTCGATATTTGAAAGGCTCTCCTGGTTCAGGGGATTCATCTTCGTACTCACTGCGATATTCAATCCTATGCATAGTGTGATTCGAATTGGGCGTCTTGCCCTCTCACTAGGCGTTCTCTTTCTGGTTGGTTTATTCAGCTGGGTCAGTCTCTTGTTTCTTGGCGAACCAAGAAACAACCTACAGTGACAAGCTCTTCTGCTGAGGCTGAATATGAGACGATGACTACTACATTATGCGAGTTGAAGTGGTTACGGGGACTGTTATCTACTCTTGGTGTCGCTGACTCTCAGCCTATGCGGTTACACTGTGGCAGTCAATCTGCACTGCATATTGCGGCGAATCCGGTATTTCATGAGCGCACAAAGCACATTGAGGTGGACTGCCACTTTGTTCAAGATGCTGTTCTTCAGGGTCTTATTTCTACTACTCATGTTCTTTCTGGGGTACAACTCGCTGACATCTTCATCAAGGCGCTTGAGAAGCGTGATTTTGATTTCTTCCTTAGCAAGTTGAGCATTCGGATTCCGCATGCTCCAACTTCATTGGGGGGAGGGGTGTGTTATTGTGTCTATTTGTATATTTACCGTATTAACCTTAGGTTATCTGTAGCCCTAATTTTGTGTATATATTCTTAGTTTATAAAGAGTTGCATCATCCGATTGAGATGATTTTCACTCCAAAATTTGTGTCGTCTCTCTCGTATCAAGTGCGCTTCAATTATTTTATTATACACATTTTTGTGTTCTTTTTTTTTTTTTTTTTAAGTTGTGATACGATTTGGTTATTTTAGTTGTTGGGTTCGGTTTTTCGATTTTGTATGGTTTATTACGGTTTTTCACATACCATTGCTCACTCCTAATTGCCAAGCTTAGATTTTATGTTAGGTGTACGTTTGGTCCCATGTCTTCAAGATTACCACGTAATTAGGTTTGGACTTTGCATATGCGATCCCATGAAATTCTAAAATTTTCACTTCTTCTTCAACGTTTTAAAATAACAATTGGTATGTTTTTATTGTTTTTTCTTTTCGAATAATAAGAGATTGTGGAAGAATTAATTGTTTCAAGAATGTAAAATGGTTGACATAAAGGGTAATATTTATTGTGATTGGAAATTTATAATTGATATTTTAAATATGTAAGTAAATAAATAATATACTTTATAAATAAAAATGCAATAATTATTAATCTTTAATTTAAAATTTGTAATAAAAAATTTGGTAAGAGAAAAAAGGGTAAAAAGAAAATAGATGATAATGGTATTGTCCGATTGGTGGACGGATAACTTGGATAAGTGAGATTTAAAAGTGGATAAAAAAATGTTCTATGTAAAAATTTCAACAATAATTAAATCACAAATGCCAATCTTATTATTTTCGGTGCAAAAAAACGAATAAATAATATTATTATTATTATCGCCGTCCAACTGTTTTCATAGAGACGGGGTTTTAGCCAAGGCCCAACTTTCTCACCGCCGCCGTCGTGCCCTAAACCTTTGCTTCTACGCCGGCGCCGGCGATTGGAGTTGATCGGAAAACCACCATGGCCGCACCCTCTTCCTTATTTTCACTCTCCCTATAAACCCCAAGACAATACTCGTTATCCTATACGCATCACCACACAGAAATAATGTTAACTCTCCGACGCGCGAGGCAAACTCTATCCTTCCTCTGCCCGCCGTCCTCCGCCGCCGCGAATAATAGCATCCCCGCGGTTATCTTCTTCTCCTCGCTCTCGCACAGCCCTTATCCGTTTTCCGCATCCTATCCCGCGCCTCCTGCCGCCCTTGATATCATAGCTCCAGATGGATCTCAGCCGGAGGTGCAGCCAAAAGAGGTTGCCTCCTACTTCAGGGATTGGTTCATGTCGCGTAAGAAACCCCTCTTTGACAGCATCTTCGAGATCCTCCGCGCTCAAGAGGAATCCACCATCGATTCAGCTCTTTCCAGATTAAATCTCAGGCTGTCGGAACCCCTAGTTCTCGATGTCTTGGATTACGGCAAGAAGGACGTGCTCTCCTGCTTGAAATTCTTCGACTGGGTCGGCAGGGAGCCAGGGTTTCACCACAACAGAGCCACGTTCAACGCCATTTTCCGAATTATATCCAAAGCCAAGATGATGAACTTGATGATGGACTTTCTCCAGACCTATATGAAACAGAGATATGTTCACAGGATCAGGTATTTTTGCATCTTGGTGATGGGATATTCTGTTGCCGGGAAACCCGAGACCGCGCTCCACGTGTATGGCAGAATGAGGTTTGCAGGCGTGGACTTGGACGAGCTAGCGTACCATGTGCTCCTCAACTCGCTCGTCGATCAGGGTTATTTTGATGTTGTGGAGACGGTGGTTAGCGAGATTATGCTTAGAGGTTATCAGAATAAGATCACTCATTCAATTATGGTGAAGAGTTTCTGCAAGCAGAATGCATTGGAGAGGGGTGAAGAGTATTTGCGTAATCTTGCTCGTGATGATGCTAAACAGTTGAGCGATACTTCTGTGGGTATCGTTGTGGATGCCTTGTGTAAGAGTGACCAATTCTCGAAGGCTGCATTATTGGTTGACGATTTTCAGAGGATGGGTGTAATCTCACTGGATCATGCATACGGTGTGTGGATTAAGGATCTTGTCAATGCTGGGAAGCTTGATGGTGCTTTGAGAGTCATGAAGGATAAACAAGTTGTCCAGGGTTTTGTTCCCGATGTCTTCCATTACAACCTGTTGATTTGCAGGCTTTTGAGGGAAAATAGGATTGAAGAGGTGTATGATTTGCTGGTGGACATGAGGGAAAATGAGATGTTGCCTGATGATGTCACTATGAATGCTACTTTGTGCTTATTCTGCAAAGTGGGGAGGATGGATATTGCGATGGAGTTGCACAATTCACGGGCCGAATTCGGCCTTTCTGTCAATTACATGGCGTATAATAATCTTATAAATACTCTTCTGGGGGATGCCAGTGTTGATGAAGCTTATCGCGTGTTGAGGAATTCAATGGAACAGGGTTTTATACCCGGACAGAAGACATTTTCTATTATTACCGATGCTCTGTACAGAGATGGAAGGCTTGATAAGATGAAGGATTTGGTTCTTTTTATGTTGGATCGGAATGTGATGCCCGATAATGCAACATATGACAAGTTTATATCTGATTTTTGTCGGGCCGGGAGGGTTGAAGAAGGGTACTTAGTCCACAGCCTGACGAGTTCACTGAATAATATATCCCGGAAGAGTACTTACATGAACCTGATCAGTGGGTTTAGTAAGTCGAGCAGAGTAGGTATTGCAGCTAGATTACTCATGGAAATGCAAGAGAAACGTTATATACCAAATAGGAAATTGGTGAGAGAGGTGATATGTTGCATATGTAAAGCAGATAATTCGGAGAATCAATTTTTTGGATTGCTTGAGATGCAGCTTGCTCGAAATCAGTTGCCTGCCTCTGTTGTTTACAAATATTTTATTGATGGAGCTGGTCGTGCAAGGAGACCAGAACTAGCTAGCCAAGTCTTCGAAATGATGAGAAGAAATGGTATTAAACCTGACCTTTCTTCCAGCATTCTAGTGTTGCTGAGTTATCTGAAGAGCAGGAAAATTGCTCAGGCTTTGAATTTGTTTGGTGAATTGTCCATGAGATGGCATAAAAGGAAACTGTGGCATATTATGGTTACTGGTCTATGTAAGGCTGAAAAGCCCGAGTATGCATCAAAAATATTGGATGATATGAAGTCAAAAAAGTTGACACCGACCGTCGAGTGCTACGAGGAACTTATAAAGGTATATTGTGATTTAGGGAGATATCATAATGCTCTAGATCTTGTGAATGATATGACTCAGATGGGTCGTCCCATTTCTTCCTTCATCGGGAATGTACTTCTGTTGCATTCATTGAGAACCAGGAAAATATACAGGGCTTGGGTCTATTTAAGCTATAACCAAAGTTTATCGCCTGTCTGTTGGACGTTAGGTCACATCATTGGTCTGTTTTCGGGTTCCATCGAAGAAGATTATGATTGTGTCGAGTTAGAGCAAATGATTCAAGAATGCTTCCGCATGGATTTGTACACTAATAATATGCTGTTGAGAAAACTAGGCATGAAGGGAATAGACCATGCATGTGAATATTTTGACAGATTAAGAGAGAGAGGGTTTGTGCCCAATAGATGGACTTATGATATAATTGTCCATGGTTTAGCCAAAGCTGGACGGACTGATGAGGCTAGGCCATGGTTGGAAGAAATGATTCGTAAAGGGTTTAGCGTAACTGAGAGTACCAGAAAAATTTGTCGAAGTTGAAGAGGAAGTCGCTGTGTTTTGGAGGAAGGTTCGAAATAATGGGCAGATGCTCTGAAAAATCTTGGTGAGTTTCTCATTCTTGAAATACAATCTTTTGTTTGTTGAATGCTGTTTGCTTAATGTATTAGATCTGTGTTGGATCGAAAAGAATGAAAATAACAACTTGCTGTTACTGATGCTTTTTTGCTACTTGGTATCCTGATATAACTCCGTTTAGATAAGTGGCGTTAGAACTATAGCTGGCACATCATTCTATAATTCCTTGATTGAGAGACTTTATAATCCCCTGAGACCTAAAATTCTGGAAAAAATGAAAATATTTGCTGTTGATATATAGTCCTTCATTTAAATTGGTTTAGAATTGATACTTGGGACCCTCTTGTGAGTTGTTACTGGACACCCTACTGGTTTACTGGACACCCTACTGGTTCGAAATCAAAAAATAAAATAAAATAAAAAAAGAATGAATAAATGGATAAAAAATAATGACAATTTTTGTGTAAAGCGTCTTGCATGAAATTTGCGTTTTCAGTTTGTATCTACTTTATCTCAACTGTACATACACCTTAATAATAGTCATTTGTTCATCAAAAGTGTATAATTTACCGGGTAGGTCGACCAGAGAAACACCGGGTCTTATGTAATACCTTTGAGTATTTCTTTATAAAAAAGAGTAATAATTTGTTTAAAAGGAAGGCAAAGAAGAAGACCTTCGTGTTTCTGATTGTCTAAAAATGTCTTATCAATATCTTGTATAATTTTATCTACACCGCACACCTTCTTGAAGTTATATTATTCTCATTAATTGTACACTCTGCTTACAGGTGGTTTGATGATATAAAACAAGGAAGCTGCCTTCGGAAATTATTTGTAGAGTCTCAGGTAAAGGATCACTTAACAGTTAGACCTTTGCAGAAAAATGTGTTCACATTTTTTTCTTTTTTTTTTTTTTTTTTTTTTGTCCTTCCAATAGAAATCGTGGCAAATACTTCAACCCCGGACTATTAAGTCCACCATGGCCTATTTTGTTCGTTCATTGTATCTGCTAACATATTAGATGTGAGGAAATAACATTTTCACTTGTGTAGACTTGTATATTTTTATGTCAAAATTTTTATGTGGGGTTTGCTTATTCTGCAGGTTCTTGGAGCAAAGTGCTGCCATATATATGCTTCAGTATTTTTGCTTGGGAATATTCTGCTTCAACTGCTAGCCAAATTATTTGTAGAGTCTTTGTCACGAGTTACCTTACCAGTGAATATATTCACGAAGGCTAACCGAGCATTGAGTGATGCTTTTGAAGGAAATTATCTCACCAGAAGCAAATTTTGGACATGGAAGCACAGAGCTGATGTGCTACAGTAGACATACTGATGATATACTTCTATAGATGAAGTGGTGTCCTTGTTAGATCTAGCAACGTGTATATATAGAATGCTTACAGCATGAGGAAGCATATTTTTTACAATTATTTATTGTGTTGTATTCACCTCCAGTAAATTTTATGGCTCATTTTGATTATTTGAGTAATAATTAAAAATCGCAGTTCGTCTCGTTCTTGCAACAAGCTTGTGTATAGGGCATGGGATTCGAACTCTGCTCAAGTCTGGCTGGAGATTGTTGATTTGGATTTGTTTAATCGACCCATTTTGGTAGCTCTTACCAGAATTCTCAAATCTCCATGGAAACTTCACTTTTTGGCAGCCTCAATATTTGCAGTTGAAGTCAAAGCGGCTTCCGAGCTTTCGAGCCAACGTTCGATTCAAGGTCGAGCTTGTAGTTTGTACGCTCGACGAGCAATGTACGTAAATTATTTAAATACCCATCACTCTAACATTTTTTTAATTGAAATTTTCAACCAAAACCCGACCAACACCCACGAGCAGCTCGAATGTATGTAAATTATTTAAATATCTTTCACTCGACATTTTTTAATTGATATTTTTTAGTGAAAACTCAACCAAAATTTGAGCCGATCTTGAACATGTGTTTTGCTGTCGAGTTGATCCGACCCAGCCTCAAGCAAGATTGGTCATCGAGCTCGAGCCAATGTAAAACAGTCGAGCATGGCTCAATAAGGGTGACGCTCGATTCGGCTCGACACGTTTGCAACCCTAATCATGAACACATCCTCAGATTTCAAATAATTTTTTTCTCCTGTGCACAGCATCAACATTCAAAATAATTTTCCTCACAATAAGCAAAATTGACAACTGTGACTAGGCTAAGCTAAATCACACCTAAAGAATTCTGCATCCTTGTACATGGATCAATGAATGTATAGAATAATACAACAGAACACAAACAGAATAGCTCGTGTAACACGTATAGATGTACGTGTGCTCATCCGACCACACAACTGAATCGGCGTATCATCGTGAACAACGTAAAAAAGCTGTGTTAAGCCAAGAATAACTGCAAACAACCAAGTATATATAACAATGCTGAGAAACAACAAACTACCATAATACGAAAAAAACCTAAATGGCTTTCGAACTCTTACATCCTCTTCCGGGATATCTAAAATCGTCTAAATAAAATCATATTTGAGCGAATAAAATCTCGTTCCATGTGTCGGGAACTCCAGGCATACACCAGTGCAGACAATCCTGCATCCCGGGCGTTGCTCGAATACTGTAACGGGAAATATGCCCCTCGTCCCTTAACTCAGATAAAGCTGTTATATCCAAAAGCCTCACGTTAGTCCCCCTTACAGCGTCGGCAGCATCAGGGTCACTAGAATCGTCTTTCGAAACCTCCTTCCCTCCGGAAAGAGGGGTAGTATTGTCACAAGTCCCCCCCGTATTCCAATCCCCGTTGAAAAAATGCCTAGGCGAAATAGAACGGAAAAAAGCTTTCAAACTGGGGTACAAAGGCAGCTGTGAATCAACCCATTTCACAATACTGTGTACGGTGAAATTTTTCGCGCCTGCAATTTCCGCTATTCTCCTGTTCGTATTGGGGGCTCCACCAACATACATGACCCACTTGTTGGCCTTGAGTTTACCTCTGTTCCAGTGGTGGCCCGTGTTGAGAATAAGGACGTCCAATTTGTGAATAAACCGGGTTAAAAACGAAGGGGCCCGGTCGAGGTGCATCGCGATTTCGGTATTTGGGTCAGAAGGGTCGATCGGTTGTAAATCACAGAGACTTGCGGACCAGTAGTAGAGGATTGTGGTGTTGGTGCTGGAGAAACGGTAGGCCCAGCCGTCGGGCCTGATGGCACCGCGGGCTTTGACGAGCCCGTATTCATGGCCCACATCTAGGACATCAGGCCTTTCCTCTCCGCCTGTCACCATGCACATCAAGGATTGGAACTGCTGCCGGCCGAGCGAGTCCCCAACAAATGCCAGGGTTTTATTCGGCATTCTGCATTTGAGGAGGTTTTTAATACGGATAATTTAAACGATTTTAATTTAAATATGATTATTTTAATACGGAAAAAAAAACTAAATGGCTTTCGAACTCTCACTCTGTATTAATTTAAATATGATTATTTTAATTTTTTAGTATATAATTAATGTATGTTTTATGCATAACAAATAATTTTTTTTTAATATTTAAAAATAAATAAAAAAAATACATGAGCCTAGAACAGCCGCCTAGGCAAAAATCGGGCCTAGGTGGGTGCATAGGCCGATTTTTAGAACATAGCTTAAATGTACCTCTGCAGAAACTTGGAACGCGTGAATTCTTCCATTTTACAGTCCTTCGGTTTCCAGCGTAGTTTTTCGTATTCAAAATCTGTACGCTGTGTCAGGCGGCAGGCCCACATTGGCGACAACCATTGCTTACAGCCGAAACCAGAATATAAAGGTCGGCTCTCGTCAAACACCCATTTACCTTTTGCATAATTACAATCTGAAATATGAAAAATGGGTTACAACATGTTGTAATAAATGCTTTTTTCAACATATGAAATATCACAAGCAGTAGATGAAATGAAATATCCACTACACAATAAGTTGGACGTCAGATATACAGAAACTAAAATCATAGGAAACCCAAGGAAATAATGCAAACTCAGGAACTTTTACTGTGTATCTTCCCTTTGCTGAAACAACGGGAACTTAATGAGAGAAATTTAATTTCATAAATAGTCGGGTGCAGAAAGGGATATGCTGCATGCAATACTTATGCATAGACACAGCATGTCAGATCAGATCATGTTCGTGAATGCATTATAAAGGCCTGGATTTCTAATTTCACATGAAATGCCAAATCAATAAACCAGAGTTGAATTTAACCTTTTCTTTCAGTGCTAGCCGAAAAGTTTCTTGTTTCCAATGGTTTGAGAGATTTCTGTGGCTCATTTTCTGCTTGTTTTGATATGTTTTTTCCATCAGGGTGTTCGTGTAATTTTGTTTTTTCTGCAACACTGGGAAGAATTTCTGCAGAAAGAGAAAAGATACATTAAAATTAAAACTTCAAATATCTGATCTTGTGAGAATAAATTTCATGGTGGCCAAGCCAGAATTGAATTTGTATTTAAATGTAACATTTATTCTCAGTGGTAGCGGGTAAGTTTCCAGTTTGCTCACTTTTGACAGATGATTCTGCCACGTCCTCTTCGTGTTTTGATTTATTTTCTCTTTGAGAAACTTCTTGTGACCTTGTTCTTTCTGTAACATTGTCAAGATCATCTGCACAACAGAAGTTATTCTACAAAGTTGGAGTTTTGTTTTGAGAATAATAAAATATGGGACATGCAATAAGCACAACAAAAATAGTGATAACAAATAACAATTTGGTAAATCACAAACTTGTGACAAAGAGACGCACACACAACTACCCCCACATAGAAATACAAAAACAAGTTATGAAAGTATTAAAAGAAAGACACTTGGGTTTACTCTAATAGGTTTACCAAGGAGCAGGGCCATAACAGATTCCAAAGACCATATCCACCGTAAATCCAACCCAGTGTTTTTAATTTCAAAATGTAAATCATTTTAATAAGTAAAATAAAATAAGAACAATGCCAAAAATTTGTAGCAGCAAAAAAATGCGAGTTTTATTTAATTAATTATTTATTTCTGTCTCCCCATAAGTGCACTTCTAGTTCCCATTCACCTCAAAGTGCAGACAACATTCTTTTTTCAAACAATTTTTTCGGAAACTAAATCTTCATCTCCTATGACCTCACCAATCTCGGTCACCCAGAAATGGTAAGTTAAGGATATTAGCGTAATTGATTCGTTAACTTAAACATAAGAAGATAGAAAATAAATTACAGGTGCAAAAGAATTCTTCAACACTGACATCAGAATTCATGAACTAAATTGGTCTGGAGTAAAGTGACCATGAGATATAATCTACGTCGAGGAGCAGTCACTTTAAAACTCTACACTGACAAATGCGCACATTCCATAATCTACTCATTGGCTAGCAAGAAATTGAGAAAAAAAAAAAAGCACGTGAATCAGTTTAGTAACACACTGCACAAGAGGTAAACCTATGTGATCCAGTTGCAAGACACTACTCTGGGAAGAAGGGACGAACGATGCCAGCAATGCGGTCTTCTTCCATGTCAATGCAAGCACAGCAACACACACTAACCCAAGAAGGAAGAGGGAGACCTGTGAAATTTTGAGTCCTTGAATGCCTCCTTTCATTCTTGATACCTTCGGTTTAAAGGGATCAGAACCATCCAAACATCAATACATCAAGATAACACCTTTTTGGAACACTATCTGCAAACCACAAGAAAAATATCATAAGTGATGCACATTTCCAACTCAGTGAAGTTTCACAAGCAATGACTCGGAATCTCGGGTTCTCAAAGTTCACCAATGAATAAATAGCAGTACTTACGTGCAATGTACAATGACAAACTATGATGAAGATGGTGTAATTAGTTTCGTATACGGCCAAAACAGCTAGAGTTACAAAAATTACTTGGTAGGAAAAAGAAAATCACCATGGCATAAATCATGCCATACTATCGATCCTCTGAATCACAACAAAAGAAAAAATGACACTTTTTCATGGCATCATTGATGAGAAGAGTGAATTCACGCACCATCATTTAAAATTCGAGATATCAACAAACAACTCAAGTAATTAACACACTTCTTCGTACACTATAATTCTGAAGAAACAAATTTGGAAGCCCAAAAAAAAAAA
>CACSLK010030184.1:10942077-10958152 GCA_902706635.1 Striga hermonthica | reverse complement strand
CAAGCCTGCTACTTCCGCGACCCTTGCACCTCGGACCTTTGCCTTTCGTCGAACACCAGCGTGCCACCAGAGACCACCTTCACACGACGTGCGAGCCGCCTTCACGCCGCGCACGCGGACGATTTCCCCACCCCAGATTGGATCGTTTACCGACCCCTTTTTAGGTGTTTGGTAAAATGTTACTAAACCTATATTAGAACTTGTTATGTGCTATTGTTGATGTATATGTTAGTTGTAGTAAATATTTGATTAAATATGAATTATTATGTTTTAATTTTAATGTTCAATATTTGATCTATAAGGTTTAATAGTGAACCTTTAAGATTTGATCAAAACTCGTGGCCAACTCTTGGATTATGGAACATCTTCTTGTCCTGAACACATTGGCTTTGGCCTTGTGCAATTTGGAATTATAATTTTTGAGTTATAATTTTGAATATTATGTGTCTGCTGAAAGTTGTAAAATCTGTGTTAATTCCCTCAAGTGTCCAAAAATTCCAAATTTTTAATATGTTGCTCCTGTGATGTATATTGACATTGTGTTAAAATTTTATCATTTTTGGAGTTGAATTGCTACGGTAAATAATTAAATATTCGTTTCTGCTGAATCTTTGATAAATCATATAAAATCGGATTCTTATTATAAATGCATGAAACTTGGTTATTGTGCTTATTTTATATGATATTTAATACAGTAAAAATATCAGAAAATTTGGGATTCAATAAGTTGTGTTTTTGTTAAAATCGAGTTTTTGGCCAAAACTTGTTTCAATTCATAAATTACATGTTTATGTTTTAAGTCTGGAATTTTTGTATGTTGCTCTAAGCATGATGTATTATTTGTAATAAAAATTTAAGTCTTGAAACGATGATATGGTCAGATGTTAAATTCATGTTCAAAAAAGCTAATTATTTTCATTAATTTTTATAAATAGCATGATTATGTGTTTAGGCTGAAAATTGGTGAATTGTCTTGGTTCAACATGTAATATCATGTGTTCAAATGTTGGATTAAAATTTGTTAGGATGACTAGTCATCTTGATAACGTGCCCTACTTGTCCTAATTTCTCAAATATTGTTTATATTTTTCAAATGTGAAATTTGGTGAAATTTTCTTATATGATGTTATTTATTTCTGAATAATATGTATTTAAATTTTGGAGTCAAACTCTCGGGTAGACGTTGAGGAAAACCCGAGAGATGCCGTAAGGGGTGCTTCCGGCCAGCAGGCGCCCGATAGTGCACCAGCGCCCAGCAGCTCACTCGAGCGCCCAGCAGCACCCGAATGCTGGCAGCGCCTGGGAGCGCCCAGCAGCGCACGCGAGCGCCCGACATCACGCAAGCGCTGGCAGCGCCTGGCACCGCACGAGCGCCCAGCAGCGCCTGGCTGCGCGCGTGTGCCAGCAACCGAGGTCACGCCCAGGTCTATCGGCAGCGCCCTGTGGCGCGTGAGCCTAAGTCCGTGAACCGATCTTCGGACTTATTTTCTAAGCCTTTTACCATAGTTGACCTTTGACTGTTTATTTGACTTGGTCAACCAATTATTTGACTATTATGTGGCTTTCCTATACTTGGTCCCGAGTCGAGTCAAATGTTCCATAACTCCACGAGATTTTCCACGAGCCACTTAGTTGAAATGTTTCAACTAAGTTTAAGTGTCGTTGGATTATTAGTAATCGAGAGGCTATCTTGATTTCGTGTAGGTGTTTTGAGGTGTTGACCTCATCACTTATCCGAGCCTCGTCTTTGTGTTATTCGCTGCTTCCAAGTGGGCACAGTTTGTGTATCTATAATTATCGCATTTCGTTATTTCGTATAAATGTTCGGCTCGATAACTTAAGTATGCCTGAGAACCCTAGTCTAGTGTGTTACACCGTCAGGGGCGTCTCGCCTTTAGTGCCTTTAACGAATGCATAAACAGTGAGAGGTCGCTGAACTGTTTGCCTAGTCGGGAGGTGACTCCCTGAACCGTTTGCCTAGTCGGGAGGGGAAAAACAACTCCACTGTCTCCCGGAAAGGATCCCTTTGCCCATGTCGAGCTAGGGAGGGAAGGTTTTCGGTTACTTCCTTGTCGATGTCTGATCGGAAGGTTGTTGTATGTACATATGAGGTTTGCGATAGGGCTATATAGGGAGATAGACTTGGATTCTATGCATACTCTATTTATGGTTTTGGATCTTTATGCGAGATAAACTTATGAGATATTGGTGAGCATATTGGTTTTGCTCAGCCCCATTGTTTGTTTTGTCCTCTTGTTTTCTCTTCCTATCTTTAGGTTGAACTTTGTTGGCGGCGGCAACAAGAGACGAGCAAGTGGTGGTCATTGGGTTGTCGTGTCGTTGCTTTCGCTTTATTTATCCATGTTGGATTGTTATTTATGGATTATGATGCTTCCGCTTAAGCTATTTTGAACATGTTGATTGGATCATGTCGAATCTCTTGGTTGATTGTTGTAACTTATAATAACTTGGTTTGATTATTTATGATCATTTATATGTATTTGTAGGTTCCTTGTGGTTGTACTTCTCTGTCTATTTTGTTAGTAGTTAAGTAGCGTCCGTTAATGTTTAAAGCTTTAAATTGATATTTTGCGAAAAATTTACTCTGATTTTTATAAATAAATTTGGTAAACTCTTTAAAATAAAATGGGGCGTTACAACATGTTCCCCTAAAATTGTAATTGTCAATTGAATTGCAGTTTCTGTCGTGGTTGGACACTTAATAAGTATTCTGTTTTAATGTGGTGGTGGGACTAAATAGTGAGTAGGTTAATGATGGATGCTACGCATTATTCATATGCTCCACTAAAATTTTTAATTGTCAATTGAATTGCAGTTTTTGTCTTGGTTGGGCAATTAGTGAGTATTGTGTGCTAATGTGGTGGTGGGATTAAGTAATCAGTATGCTAATGTGTTAGTGGGACCAACTCAATATATCACAGCTTCATTACAAAAAAAAAGGAATACAAACGTACGCATGGACAAGACTGAATGGAATATAAAGGTTCGTGTCGTAAGATGCTACAAACATACTACTTTCGGAGATCGTTCTATAGTTTTGGATCTTGAAGTAATATTTTCATGAAGTAATATTTCATGATTCGGAGGTAAAACGATTTTAATGTTCACATTGA
The DNA here is from genome assembly GCA_902706635.1 of Striga hermonthica. Classification (NCBI taxonomy): domain Eukaryota; kingdom Viridiplantae; phylum Streptophyta; class Magnoliopsida; order Lamiales; family Orobanchaceae; genus Striga; species Striga hermonthica. The sequence continues at coordinate 10,955,018 of CACSLK010030184.1, read as the reverse complement.
ATATAATATTTCTTCTCCATTTTTATTAATTCAAACGAAAGTAAGAAAAAAAAATCATGGTATTCAATGACAACATGTACAAGAGTGAATGGAACATAAAGGTTTGTGTTGTAAGATGCTACGAACGAACACATGGACAATATTGAATGGAACATAAAGGTTCGTGTCCTCAGATGCTATTAAAACGTACAACATTCAGAGATCACTCTATAGTTTCGGGTCTTGAAGTAATATTTCATGATTCAGAGGCAAAACCATTTCAATGTTCACATTGAATATAATACCTCTTCTACCTTAAAATTTATTTGTTTTATTCAGTTAATTTTATGGTTACCATATTTATGCTTCTATAAAAAAGTTCCATATGGAGCTTTTTAGGCGCCATTTGGAGGAAGAAGGTACTGTTGCAATTAGGGTCTCATTGTAGCTCAAAACGGTGGTAGGTACAAGACAATAATGGGAAGGTACAAAATTGCTTTTCAAGGTTGCATTCGGCTAGTCAATCTCTGAAGACAGGTTTCTAAAATTCCTCTATTATTTCACGAGCTATACTGAGTTAGCCAAATGAATTTTTTTGACTCAATGTGTAACGCCCCGTTTTATTTTAAAGAATTTGCCGAATTTATTTATAAAAATCAGAGTTAATTTTTTTCGCAAAATCCCAATTTAAAACTTTGACTATTAACTGGTGCTACTTAACTACCAACAACAATTAAACAAATACGAACAAGTATAAAGAACCTACACATGCATAATCTAACAGTTATAAGAATCAATCATCCTATTCAATCATTCCATAAACATCTAGAAGGTTCAACTTGAATCAACGGTTCATCCAACATGTTCATAATGACTAAAGCGAAAGCATAAAAATATTCCAAAATAAACAAGTAATCCAACATAGATAATGATAGCGAAGCAAAAGACACATCAACTAATGACCACCACTCGATCGTCTCTCGCCGCCGCAGACAGCCGTGCTCAACCTAAAGATAGGTATAAGAAACAAGAGGAACAACAATGGGGGTGAGAAAAACCATCATGCTCACCATTACCGGACAGTATATCTCGCATAAAGATTCAAAACCATAAATAAAGTATGCATAGAATCCAAGCTCTAACTCCCTATATGGCCCTATCGCAAACCTCCTATGTATATACAATAACCTTTCAATCAGAAATCGACAAGTAGTAACCGAAAACATTCCCACCCCAGATGCAACAGGCATAGGATCCTTTTCAGTAGACAGTATAGATGTTTTTCCCCCTCCAGATACAACAGCACGGGGCGTCCCTCCCGGGTGCAATGGGCAGGCTTCTGCTCAGACATCGGCAAGGAGTAACCGGAAACATTCCCACCCCGGATGCAACGGTCATAGGATCCTTTCCAGGAGACAGTAGAGCTGTTTTTCCCCCTCTGGATATAACGGCACGGGGCGTCCCTCCCGGATGCAACGGGCAGGCGACCTCTCACTGATTATGCATTCATCAAAGACACTATCGACAGGACACTTAGACTAGTGTTCTCACGCATACAACAGCTATCGAGATAAACTTTTATAAGAAATAACAAGTGCGATAAATATAGATACAACTCAAATGTACCCACCTGGTAAAAAGCGAGAGATATCACAAAATAATGTGTAGGCGGCAAGCTCGGCTCGCCAAACACCTACATTTAATAAAAATAGCCTATAAATGACTATTCAATGCATGGACAACTAATCAACAATCACTTAGTCCAACTAAACCCACATAAGTATTTAAGCATGCATTTAATCAAGGAAATCTCATTTCCGAAAACACCACGTAAGTTTTTCAAAACTTAACCCGTGTAGCGTTTTTAAAACCAACATAACTTTCAGCACATAATTCATATGAACATGATTCAAGTTGCATTTGACTCCAAGACATGCCTCTACAATACTTATGAAGACATCGAAACCAAATAAGGCCATTTAAAAGAAGATAATTCAACAAACATTCAAAATAGAGTAGCAATAAAAAATTAAACTCATACAGCTGACAGGACTTCAGTAATTGCAAGATAAATGAAGCTACATATATGCTTTTATTGAGATTCGAAAAATACATAGAAGATAACTCAATTATCTACAACTTTGCTGAAGATCACATTGGCAAATAATGACATTATCAATGAGTTTATAAACAAAAATTTGATTCAGAAAAATTGCCAGAAACCAATTCCTGATACCCACAACACTTTAGTAATTATCCTCTAGATCATGCTACAGACCTCCAAATGACATGATTCTTGCATGTTTAGAAAACTAAAAAAATAAGTCTACAACTTTCATTTATAACATAAGAGAAGATAAGGTCATTTAGATAGTGCAAAGCAGTTAACATTTCGATTCAATTTTCTGACAAATTACAAAACCCTATTTCATGCATATCTACAATCATATGAACATAACTCGAGCTGCAGATATCACCTCAGCATGAATTGTATCTTATTATAAAGCTAATTAACAGATAACTTTCATGAAAACCACAAATTCATTTGATCACATTATGACACAATAAAAAGGCCAAACATTAATGAACACATGCTGCCGGGTAACAGAAAAACTGTACGCACGATATTTTTGTAAAAATCATAACTCATTCGACATTAATCGCATTATCGAACTTCGAAAGCCCAGACAAAGCCAACCAAAAATTCTTTCATTTGAAGATTACAACTTTAAATTACATGTTTCATAATAGCAGCACAACATAACTTAGATCATGCCATATACAAATCGAAAGGAATCCGATTTCAAACAAGGATTCGACATAAAGCACGATATATATCTAACATGTGATATATGAGCATGATTGGAATAAAGAAGGTTTGAAAATGTTACCCGTCTTTAGGAAAATACGAGCTATCGGATGAGAAAGGGGCCGAACAACGGGAAATAAAACGAAAAACAGAGACTCGGACTTCTCGAAAGGTTATAATGAACTCGATGAACTGCTCGTGAACGGACCGCTGTGGGGTCATCGATGGCGGGGCTGCTCGGAAAAGAAGCTGACGGTGAGTATTGCGGCTGTTCGGGCCTGAACAAAGGCCGACAGGGTTGACGGGATGGGAAAAATGGCTGGAACAGCTCGATTGTGTGCTGCCCGTGAACTGGGCTTTTACTTCTTGTCCTTCCTGGCAACTCTCATGCCCGCTGCTAATCCTCGATGACTGCGAGCATGTGAACAACAGAGTTTCTCTAATCGGCGAGGGCTGCCATGAAACGAGCAGATTGACGAGGGGTCGTGTTGTTCGATAGTCCTCTTCAAGGTACGGCTGAGATGGTGGCCGATTGTGATTCGTCAAGTGAAGGATAGACGCACTGGTTTCTGTGTGACTTAACCTCAACAGACTGCTCGACGAGGGTGGTCGACGGCGGCTCAAGCTTTGGCTATGGTGGATCGGATGTGCAAGCAAGTAGGGGTCGCAGCTGCAACTTCTCAGCAAAGAACGACTCTCGCACACGGGTTCGTAAAACACGGTTATTGATGTAAAAGGTCGCCGGTCGGAATTGAAGCTTCACGCTGCCAACAACATGGCAGGTTTCTCCTCTCTTTTTTCTTTTCTTTTTTTTTTTTAACAGATGCTGCGATCTGTGCGAGAGAGTGTGAGATAAATGGAGAGTTAAGTGAGGGAGATAGGGAGATTGAGGGCCTGAACAACGTATATAAACGAGAGGGAGGGAGAACGTGCGCTAGAAAATCGTAGCTGAAAACTTCAAACGGGAAGATAAGGCGACCGGTTCCAACGCAAGAGAGATGAAGATAAAACATGGAGTTTAAATTCTTGATGGACCAAGTCTAGCTATATTGAATTAAAGGGCCAAAATAATTCATCCATATTGGGTCAAATAAATACTTACCAAGTTGGGCTAAAATTTAAAACAAAAGAATGGGCCAGAATATTATATACACGATTAAACCGGAAGTCTACGAACAATACGACGAACGATGAATAGAATTATACGGCTTAATATATTTATAATACACGCAATATATTTATTAAATAATGATATAAAAACAACTAGACAATTACGAGTACATATTCATAAAAGAATTTAATAATCGGGTACGAATAAAACAATTCCCAACAAATAAAATAAATAATAATCCCATAATTAATCCAGAACAAATAGGGCGCTACAATATACCCTCCTTAAAAGATTTCCGTCCTCGGAAATCCCACGAGAACAGACAACTCACAAGAACGCATACCCGGAGGAACCACAAACTCTGAGGTTCAGATACTACTCCCATAACTTATCCTTGCTCTCCCGAGTTGCATCACCCTCACTGAAACGACTCCTCTTAGACTTTGATGGGTGCCATAACCGGTTCCTCGATTGATGGGCCCTCCATCCCACCACGGCCACCAGTACCTTCTCATAAGTTAGGTTCTGCCCATAATGCAGCCCGTTAAAGTCTACTACAAGCCCCGGGAACATGCACACAACCCCTCCACTCGAGGTGTACATATCTCTTCCACTCGAGGTGTACAACGTGTCGTGCATCCCTAAAAGCTCCGATAGTAAGGCCAACCGTTAGGATAGGTCATCGACTCGATCGAGACTCCACAAGGGTTAACATCGACGACGACGATTCCATTCTATACCCCGAACTAAGGTGTACCACACCTCTAGTCGTACGAAAGGGGAAACTCAAATGGTACCATCATGATACTTGCTCCATACACAAAAACACAAAACGACACACCCATGGTGAGAAATCGCAAATGCAACACACAACATGCACACACGACCTCAACAGGTCTCATAGTGCCTCGACCGTGAGATCATCAATCAAACAATCGTGGTCGACACGTGGAGCTGAGTTTCAGCATAGTGCCCGGGTCACGCTGAAAACTTACCCACAATCTCGACACACCCGTAACTTTTTGCCGAAGCGATTGTCACAGTAACTGTGCAACCATGCACGCGGTATAGCCCTGCTATACTCATACTTACAACACACGATTTTTACAAACGTAGCCCCTCATGGCTCCATTTGTTGGCAACACAAGTCCCCTATCTCACCATCTCGAGAAATCCTCGCATAGGCATAGAAAACCTATTGACCATACTTCTTTATTAAAACCATCGATCAAGGATGCAACCGCGGTTCGGTGGAACTTAGAACTCTCGATGGTCAAACCGTCCAAAAGAAAAATAAAACAGACATTTGAATTTTTAATACACTGTCCTCCGACAGGCGACACGCTCGCAGGCGCTGCATATGCGGGGTGCCAGGACGCTCACGTGCATATGTTCAGAGACCAACTGCAAGGTCAAAGATTTTGGCCGCTCACGCTAGCCTGGGGGTTCTGTGTGTACGGTGATGGCAACTGCAACTTGCGTGTGAGTCAACAATCGGCCGCTCGTCTCTCAGTACGGCGTACATACTCGACCACCACTATGTGGCTACACCCAGTCAGGGTCAGTTTTTGGTTCAAGGTTTCGATAAGAAAATTCAATCCCGAAAAACTTGGGATTTTACAGGCCAAGGCAAAAGCAAGAGAAGGGCTTTTTCCACAAAAATGTGTATCAATGGGGTTCATTCCAAACAAGCTTTTTGGTTTTACACGAATTTCAAAAGTTTCAAGGTCTCAAAAATAGCAGAGCATAAAAATCGAGTTCCAAGTCCACTACCTTATTCCAACAACACACTCTAACACGCAAAAAGATCTAATGCTAGAGATAGGCAAAATCCTCAAGGATATCTAATGCGGCTCTCCAATCGAGAATGGTACTAGGTCAGCGGATCTTTCAGAGACACCAACTAGCTAGCTCACTTTGGCTTTTCTGACTAACAACGTCGGCCGTCACGTCAGCTCTTCCTTCGGTAGCTAATCATGCCAGTAGTCCTGAACAAGTTCCACTCATCTGCACTGCCTAGAGTTCACACCTCAAGGTCTAGGCGAGAGGCTTATTTCATCAAAATGACCTCGATCACATTTTAGGTATTTCCACTTCATTTCGACATTCTTAGAAATAGACTATGACGTCGCTGCAGAATCACAACCAAACATTCCGTCACAATCGCCATTACGTTACTTAGCATGAAAAGAATCATCATTCAACTGCAGATATTATCATCGGCTTCCAGAGTCCATTTTGATACGTCGACTTCTCGATCTTCGACTGACGGTACAGTGGCCTTGGATTGGTTTTTAATGATTTTGCATTTGCCCTCAGTTGATTGAACAAGACTTCACCTCAGCAGTAGTTGATCATCCTTTGTCAGTTCGGCTTATGGTTGTCGACGTCCATCATTCTTTGTCATGAAACAGATCGGCTTCTCCGGTGTTCAGGTTGGTTGTAACTCGCCTTGCTCATATGGTGGCCTTCTTTGCTGATCCTCCGGGCTACTCCTAGGTGCACATAGATGATTGGTGCGACTCATAAATGGTCCAACTCATCCTTGATAATGATAAAAATTAATTGGATCGGATGAATGAAATACCCAAAAACAACTGAAAGAATGATATAAGACAAGCAGAAAGCTGAAAACACTTGTCTTAATTGGTACGTCAGGTCGCAAAACTTGATCTCGAAACTCCAAGCGAACAAGAAACAAAGACAAGGGTTTTCAAAGGTTTCGCAAAAGTTGTAGCGCCCCATTTGTTCCGGATTATTTATAGAATTATTGTTTATTTTATTTATCCAGATTTATTTTATTCGTGCTGGATAATTATTTTCTATTGTGATTATATGCTCGTAATTGTCTTAATTGCTTATTAATATATAAATAAATATTATGTGTTTGTGTATATATATACTTATAATCTGGTGTTATTTATTTATTTCGAGCCCCATTTTATTAAATTGAATCAAGCGAAAATTCTTGTTATCGCGATGTATTTTCGGACCAAATGATTTATTCTTCCAACTCTTTTAAATATTGATTTATAGCCCAATTATATGGCATTCCTTGGTCCGATGCCTTGTTTTATTTAGGCCCGAATTGCTATTATTTTCTTTAGCCCAACAAGGATTAAGTAACCGTTCTCTTTTCTCCTTCTTCTCGCAACTAAGTCAATCTTTACCTGCACGCTCAAATTCTTAGATTTGGTATTCAACGTATTGCCCCAAAAATCGCACACAATCGTTTCAACCACTCGTCTCTATTATATCTCGGCCAGAGATGCTTTCTTCTCCATTAAAATTTCATGAGTTTTTCTGGCATCATCTCTCCCATGTCTCTCTCGCATGGCAGCTTATATTCGTCGCCATTATTCCCGCCGATTTCATTATTCTCCGAGCAGAAGAAAATTTACCATCTTTCTCTAATATCTCTCGCCTATCTGCTCGATTGGAAAAAAAATAGCAAGCCGTACAATTTCAGCAGAGAAAGAGAACCTATGTTCTCGTCAAAAAATTTCATTAACCCCTCGCCATCGCGGATCAACAGCCTTCACCGCAGAAGATGAAATGGAGCTTGACTGACTGTTGTAAATATTTTTACCGGAGTAGAATCGGAAGATTCGAACACCGGGTCATATCTCAAGGAAGGTTGGCCGGATTATTTTACACGATTATTCAATCACATAAAAAGATAAATCAAGTCCTAAACACTCCGATTCGATTGTTTTGGGTTTCAACTAACAACTAATAATTCGCAAAAGAGGCAATTCAAAGATTCAATAGCAAACAAATAAACTTGATAATAAAAGAGTTACAGAGTCGGGGACAATCATTTTCGGTTCTTGACTCAATTACGGAGCAATCAATTGCTCGGCTAAAGGGTTTAAATCTCCTACTCGTATGGAGGTTCACCTTCAATAACTCTTCGTAACAAGAAGATGAACATAAACGAGCAACTCATCAAATCTATCAACACATAGACAATACAATAATGAACAAGTCTATTTCAAACGAGCCTAAATCGACCGACGTCTCCCCTCTCGGTTCTAAACATCGATTAATTCGATTAGAATGGTGATCAATCAACTAACCCTAGAATACGCACAACTCGCACATATTGAGCAATTATCAAACACGTAATCGAAAATGAATTCTCTAAATTATGGAATTAGCCACTCATTGCAAGTTCAACACAAGAATATACATCAACCCAAGCAAACATCATCATAACAAAACAAGAAAATAAATGCTTATGATTGATAACAAATCCAATGTCGAAGAACAACAAACAATCTAATTCCAAGAGCTAGAGTAGGAGTTTTTAAGCTCCAAATCCAATCCAAAGGCAAAGATTTAAGAGAAAATGTGTTTAAAGTGAAGAAAAAACGAAAGTACAATGTCTGGTATCCCTGAAAAATGCCCTAAGCTCGATACTTTAATGTTCCCAATTCAAAATCCACGAAAAACGCTTTCAGTTACGAGCAGAGGTTAGCAGCACTAACCCCTTAGCGCCGCTAAGGCTAGATGAGGTCGAGCTGCTGGGGGTCGCTTTGCCATGACGCGCCGCTATCTGAACTGACCTTAGCGGCGCTAAGGTTTGGGCTGCTTCCAAAATTTTGATATTTCTGGTTCGTGTGCTCTCGGCTTGCATTTCTCGGGTTCTACCTGAGCTATGAACTCAATTTCCGCATGCTCTAGTCGCACGAACCAACCTGGAACTCTTAGGAATCGGAACCGAATACCGCTTTCAACATCTAAAACCTGAAAACCACCACAATCGAACAAACACAAAAGCAAGAGAAAATAGGAGGAAAAATAAAGAAAATACTAAACACACCTAAATAATACTAAAACACGAAAAATGACTAGAAGGACCGAAAAATCCTAAGAAATGACCTGAATCGGGAGAAACGACACACAAAGTACCAACACAAATAGCAACAAAAACGGGACAAACACTGGAAATCCCCTTTCCCCTTCGAGTTCTGTCGGAGAAGAGTACTCCACGCCGGCGAGAGGGAACCAAGAGCAGCAACTCTATCCATGCACGAACAATCACCAGTCCTCCTGCGCAGAGTCAATTCGAGCAGCCGACGTCAGAAGTTGAAGTCAGAATTTCCTCAGTTCTTGCCGGTTTTTATTCGCAGTAACTGCCTTCTTCACGATGGTACCATCTCAGCACCTGGGTGAAGGTCTTCCACGTGAAAAGCGGTCGTTCAGGTGAGTTCGTTTCCTGCCGATGACCCTACATAACGACACTCCATCAGCCTTCGTTCAGTCCCGAACAACAGCAAGTAGCCGGGGTCGAGATGGTCGTGACCCCTAGAAACAGTCGTGAGTAAGAGTTGGTAGCTGAGTGCGAGTGGGAGATAGCCAAGAGTTTCGAGTCCCGCCCCGTTCGTCCGACCCGTTGTCTGGCCCGTTTTCCGTTTGATAGCTCGTAGATTTCCGAAAATGGGTAATTTATTCAAAACCTCTCGTTATTCCGGTCGTGCTCGTATGTCACATGTTATATATATATATATATATATATATATATATATATCGTTTGTACTACCAAATCCTTGTTTGAAGTCGGATTCCTTTCGATTTGTATATGACATGACTTATCTCGAAATTACTGTGTGTTGAAATGTTGTTTTAGCCCTCAGAAACCGGTTATTTGAAGTTATAATATTCATATGAAATATATTATTTCTAGTTAGCTTTCTCTGGGCTTTGGAATTTCGATTATCGAATGAGTTATGATTTTTACAAATTTATCGTACAAGCAGTTTTTCTGTTACCCGGCAGCATGAGTTTATTTAATGTTTGGCCTGTTTATGGTGTTATAATGTGATCAAATGAACTTGTAGTCTTCATGAAAGTTATAAGTCTGTTGATTAGCTTTCTAATGAGATAAGTTTCATGCTGGGGTGATATCTGTAGCTTGAGTTGTGTTCAAATGAAGGTAGATATGCATTAGATAGCTAGGGTTTGTACCTTGGCAGAAACATATTCTTAAATGTTAATTGCTTTTACCCCCATGTGATGACTTTATCTGCTTCTATGGCCTAAATGAAAGTTTTAAGTGCATGCCTTAGGTTTAATTTGAGATTTGAATCAAGTTATTTTATGATCTGTAGCATGAGTCAGACTCAATTTTCTGAAGTTTTGTTTGTATCTTGTTTTGGTTTCTGGCAGATTTTATGACTCGCATGTTTTGTGTTTGAACTCATTGATAACATCATTATTTTTCAATACGGTCTTCAGCAAAGTTGAAGATAAATGTGTTAGCTGCATTTTGGTTTTTGAATCATGTCCATATGAATTATGTGTTGATAGTAAGGTCGATTTCAAAAACGATGCCCGGGTTAGGTTTTGAAAACTTACGTGGTGTTTTCGGAAATGGGATTTCCTTGATTAAATGCTTATGTGAGCTTAGTTGTACTAAGTGATTGTTGATTAGATGTCAATGTGTTGAATAGTCATTTATAGGATATTTTTATTAAATGTAGGTGTTTGACGAGCCGAGCTCGCTGCCTACACATTATTTTGTGATATCTATCGCTTTTACCAGGTGGGTACATTTTCTATATTTATCGCACTTGTTATTTCATATAAATGTTTGTCTCGATAGCTGTTGTATACGTGAGAACTCTAGTCTAAGTGTTCCGTCGATAGTGCCTTTGATGAATTCATAATCAGTGAGAGGTCGCCTGCCCGTTGCATTCGGGAGGGACGCTTCGTGCCATTGTATCCGGAGGGGGAAAAACAGCTCTACTGTCTCCTGGAAAGGATCCTATGCCCATTGCATCCAGGCTGGGAATGTTTCTGGTTACCCCTTGTCGATGTCTAATCGGAAGGTTATTGTATGTAAATAGGAGGTTTGCGATAGGGCCATACAGGGAGTTAGTGCTTGGATTCTATGCATACTTTATTTATGGTTTTGAATCTTTATGCGAGATATACTGTGCGGTAATGGTGAGCATGATGGTTTTGCTCACCCCTATTGTTGTTCCTTTTTGTCTCCTCTTTCTTTCTTTAGGTTGAGCATGGCTGACGGCGGCGACGACGAGAAGACGATCGAGTAGTGGTCATTCGATGTTGCTTGTTTTGTTTCTATTGCTTCTGCATATGATTGTTCTTTTTGAAACACTTGATTAATTTTGGATTATTATGCTCCCACTTTAGTTTTTTATGAACATGTTGGATGAACCGATGAACCATGTTGAGCTATTTGGTTGTTTTGAGATTATGAATAAGTTGGATTAGTTTTTATAACAGTTAGTTTATGCATGTGTAGGTTCTATTTGTTCATTTCTTATTTGTGTAATCATTTGGTAGTTAAGTAGTGCCCGTTAATTATTAAAGTTTTAAATTGGGATCGAGTAGTGGTCACTCTGATTTTTATAAATAAATTTGGTAAAATCTTTAAAATAAAATGGGGATTACAAAAGTCCACAAAAGTGAAAGAATTCTCTCGAAGGCAAAAAAGAAATAAAAGAACGAAAACTTGTCAAAGGTTTCAACAAAACGTAAGTTCGAGAATACAGACGGCTCTACGCTTCACAATGTAGATGCTTCAGGTTCGACTACCCTCCTAAAAAGATCCTTCATAATCCTTTAAGGTAAGACATCTTCGGCGTATTAGTCGACTCCCGATCGGGGAAAACTATTTCTAATGCGACATACGATTCAATCACAACAAGATAAATGACCATCATTGGCCTCCTGGTTACGATACTATAAAGGATTGCGATGACGTTTGTATTTTCGAGTACACTGACTCGTAGTTATTGCAAACAAAAAACCAACTTTGCAACAAATGAGATTTAGCAGAAAACAACGTGCTTGTCCTTATTCGTACGCAAAGCCTCTAAACAAAGTTAATTTCACACATAAAACACAAAAATTGCACAACAGATTAAAAGATAACACACATAAATAGAAAGTTAACAGCCAACAGACGATCTCGATTTCTCGGTGTAACACCCCGCCTTAACATGAAAATCAGAGTACGCGTTTTCGCAAAATCTTTGAATAAAATATTTAATTTGCGAAATACTGAGTTGGAGTGTTACCGTAAAAACATGACTTTAACTGAAAACCATTAATTTTTAATATAACAACAAACAGTTTATAAAAACATAACATCCGATTAAAGTCGGATCAAAAGCTGTTTTGGAAAACTGAACAGTAGCGGAAACCGTAGTGTAGCCAAAATGATATATACACATATATACAAATGTCCTGAACCGGTCGTCAGCTCATTCCTCGGCCCCGACTCTGTGACCTGAAAAACATGAATAACGTGGGAGCGTGAGCACTAATCCACTGTGCTCCGCAGACATACTGAAGTAAACAGTGAAAATAATAACAATATCATGATCATGGTATATACATAACCTGAACATGAAACCGGTAATAATATAAACCTGATAATCATCACATGAACCATGACCGTTACCTCATCTGCCAGCATAAAAAATGCTGGACACCATGTGCACACTCTAGTGGGCAGACTAGGGCCACTAGAACCCAGAATGGACCGGCAACCATTCCGAGCGGATACATGACATGAAATACATACCTCAAACATGGTACCGTAATTATAATCAATGTAATACCCAGTCTGAGTCCCCACCTGATCCGTGAAAGTAAAGGTAGTGCTGATACTCGTGTCCTTATCAAACTGAAATATAATATATAAACAATTACTAAGTACTATGCTCAGACTGATAAAATTAACTGTTTAATTTGTTAAGATGCTCTACTGTACGTGACATGATATTTGGACTTAACCGGTATAACCGGAACTGATCTGATATGAACTGATCGGACATGAATTTACTGAACTGAACTGGACCCGGAATTGAACTGAAAATGACATTTAACATGAAGCGGGACTAAACATGAAATTTATAGGCTGAACCGGACTGAACCGGTCTGGACCTGACTGCCAGTCTGCTGAGCTGGGCGGTTGGGCGCTGGCTCGGCCAGCGGCTTGCCGAGGCTGTGCGCACAGGCGCTGTCTGGCTGGCTGCGGGCACTGGCTGAAATGGCCGTGCTGAC
>CACSLK010030184.1:10916160-10928082 GCA_902706635.1 Striga hermonthica | reverse complement strand
CCAGTTTGAGTGTGCTAATCTCAAGAAGAAGAATAAGTCACTGAAGGCAACCTGGGAAGACTCAAATAAAGAGGGCACAGACGAACCTTCGTTGCACACAAGCAACCTGGCAGTTCATACCTCAGTCAAGAAGTTCATGTGTCTCACCACTTCTCATACTCCGACCAAGTTTGAAGAAAGTTTGAAAGAAACTGAAGCATCTGAGGATGAATCAGATCAAATTGTGTGTGTAGATCCAGTTCACTTGCTTGCTATGGAAAAGTGCGCTCAAGCATCTGAGGCTCTACATAAGCTTCAAAATGAAGTGTTTAGACTTTCGAGAGCAAACAGGGTGCTGAACGAACAAGCATCCGCCTCCACTGATACTAAAGAGTGTGAACTAGATACTGTTAAGGCACAAACTTGCATCCTAGAGAGCAGTGTCAAACTTGCTAAACAAGACGGACTGGAGAAGGCTCAGACCATTGAATGCTTGAGGAATGAAATATTCTCTACTCAGAAACTTCTTGCCGAGCGGAACCAGGAAATTGTTCTACTGAAAAATGAAGCTGATCGGATGATGAACGAACATGCTAGCATGGAAAGCAAACTGAAGGAAAACTCTGCTGAGTTGAACCGAACTGCAGAAGTTGCTCAAAAACTGAACAAGGGAAAAGCAGATCTGAATGAACTTCTTTCCTTGGGAAGACAACATGGAGATCTCACTGGAATAGGGTACACTGGTAGGGAAGATTTTCCTGAGTCCTCAACTGGAGCTTCAAATGCAAAACATACTCGTCTTGGACTTGGTGACAAACCTGGAGTTGGAAGCTTGAACCTCCATGGAAGACCTTTCGGAAACGTGTTTGACAGGTTTGTAAAAAGCACTGTAAGTAAACCTCCATCTCCACAATCTCCCTTGAAGGTACATTCTTCCAAGCAGAAATCTGTTATTAATACTCACCATAACTTTGTTCTTATCTGTAATTACTGTGGTGTAACTAGTCACATAAGACCTAAATGCTATAAAATGCAGCATGACCTTTGTACAGGAAAAGTTAGAAGTTGGAATCAGTCTGGCATTCCAGTGAAGGTCCATTCCAGGATTCTCCCAAATAACCGTACCAAAACGCATCAAGTGTGGGTTGCTAAGAAATCCTTCAACTGTTTTGCATCTGTTATGTCCCTCAGGACTTCTCTGGAAGATAAAGGGTATCTGGACAGCGGCTGCTCTAGACACATGACTGGTGAACCTTCATACTTGATGAACATTCAATCTAGTTCAAATGAGGAAGTCACATTTGGTGACGGAGTGAGCAATAAGTTTATTGGAACTGGTTGTTTAAATTTGGGAGGAATACCTAAACTAACTGATGTGTTACTTGTTGATAAGCTAAAGGCAAATCTTTTGAGTGTGAGTCAACTCTGTGATCAAGGCCTCAGTGTCAGTTTCTCATGTGATAAATGTTATGTGAAAGACAGTGAAGGTTCTTGTGTACTTACAGGTTCTCGTTCAACGGATAACTGTTATCTTGTTGATGTTAATGAAAAATGCCTTTTCTCAAATGTGAGCGAACCTGAAATATGACATCAATGCTTAGGGCACATTGGATACTCTCACCTTGTCAAATTAACTAATGCAGGTGTAGTCAGGGGTGTTCCAAAGATTGCTGTGAAGGACCAGCCAATTTGTGAACCTTGTCATCTAGGTAAGCAAACAAGGACATCCCACAAGGCACTGAACTATATTTCTTCTAAACAGATCCTAGAACTTCTTCACATGGTTCTCATGGGTCCCATACAAGTATAAAGTTATCAAGATAAAAAGTACATTTTTGTGTGCGTTAATGATTTCTCTCGATATACTTGGGTTGATTTTTTTATGTGAAAAGTCTGATACATTCTCTGCTTTTAAGTCACTTTGTTTGAAGGTTCAAACTGAGAAAGGTTTTCCCATAATAAGTATTCGAAGCGATCATGGAAGAGAATTTGAAAATTCTGAGTTTGCTTAATTTTGTGATTCTCTTGGTATTAAACACGAGTTCTCAGCTCCTAAAACTCCTTAGCAAAATGGAGTTGTTGAAAGGAAGAATCACACTCTACAAGAAATGGCCAGAGTCATGTTGAACTCCAAAAACATTTCTTCCAGATGGTGGGCTGAGGCAATCAATACAGCATGCTACCTCGTGAATCGTGTGTACCTTCGTCGAGGTATTGGTCTGACTTCATATGAACTCTGGAAAGGTAAGAGTCCTAACCTCAGTCACTTGCATATTTTTGGGTGTAAATGTGCTATCTATAATGATCATGTCCAACTTGGGAAGTTTGATGCAAAATCGGATATTGGATTCTTTCTTGGTTACTCTAACAATAGTCAAGTGTATCGTGTTTACAACACTAGTACCTCCACTGTGACTGAGTCCATAAATGTAATTTTTGATGAAAACAATTCTCAAGTCAGTTCCTCTGTATCCTTTAATCAGTTTGAAAATGTTGAGGCATTGCAGGATACTCAGGGTGTTAAGAGCTCTACAGACAAGGAGATAGCTGAACCTTCAGTCGAGAATGCTGAAGCATCAACTGACTACATTGTCCTTGCGACCCAAGAAGGTTCTGAGTTACCTAGGCGTGATCCTCTATTAAGGGTTCAGAAAGATCATCCACCCGAGCAAGTCATTGGTGACATAAACGAAAGAGTCACTAGGAACTCGAAGACGTCAGTCAAAGAACTTATGGGTGTCTCTCATTATGCTTGCTACACCTTAATCCTTGAACCCAAGAATGCTAAAGAGGCCCTGAAAGATGAGTGATGGATCTTAGCCATGCAGGAGGAACTGGAACAATTCGCTAGAAACGATGTCTGGGAGTTAGTACCTGAACCTTCCTCGGGAAAAGTTATCGGAACCAAGTGGATCTTCAAAAACAAAACTGACGAGTTGGGGAATGTGACCCAGAACAAGGCGAGACTAGTTGCTCAAGGCTACACTCAGACTCAAGGGATTGATTTTGATGAAACCTTCACCCTTGTTGCTAGACTTGAATCGGTACGCATATTTCTATCTATTGCATATCTGATGAAGTTCATTGTCTACCAGATGGACGTGAAGTCTACCTTCCTGAATGGGATACTACATGAAGAGGGTTACGTGAAGTAGCCAGAAGGGTTCAAAGATCCCAAGAATCCAAATCATGTTTACAGGCTTAAGAAAGCATTGTACGGATTAAAGAAAGCCCCTCGCGCAAGGTATGAACGCCTTACCATGTACCTTCTGGAAAAGGGATTCAAGAGAGGAGGAGTAGATCAGACATTCTTTGCTCTTCGAACGAATGAAGACCTATTGGCTGTCCAAATCTATGTCGACGACATCATCTTCGGATCAACATCCAAGAAGTTGGTCAATCACTTTGTGAAACTTATGTCGTCTGAATTTGAGATGAGTCTTGTTGGTGAACTTTCATACTTCTTTGGACTTCAGGTAAAGCAAGGTAAAAAGGTATTTTCTTGCATCAAGGTAAGTATGCAAAAAATCTTGTTAAAAAGTTTGGTCTTGAAAATGCTAAATGTCCTCAAACTCCTATGGGCACTCATGTAAAAGTGTCCAAAGATGATGAAGGTTCATCTATTGATCAAACTCTATACAGAAGTATCATTGGTAGTCTTTTATATCTCACTGCTAGTAAACCTGACATTTACTTTAGTGTTGGATTGTGTACCAGGTATCAGGCTGCCCCCAAGGAATCACATATGAAAGCAGTCAAGCACATCATAAAGTACATTGGAGGTACAACAGAGTATGGTCTATTCTACTCTGCTGATACGAACTTACGTCTTGTAGGTTATTGTGATGTTGACTGGGCTGGAAATCTTGATGATCAAAAAAGCACCTCTGGTGGGTGTTTTTACATAGGATCAAACTTGGTATCTTGGTTCTGCAAGAAACAAAACTACATCTCCCTGTCTACTGCTGAAGCCGAGTACATTGCCGCTGGAAGCTGCTGCTCTCAGTTGGTATGGATGAAACAGATTCTATCTGAGTATGGTATGAACGTTCATTCGGCTCAACTCTTATGTGACAACACTAGTGCTATAAACATTTCGAAAAATCCTGTTCAACATTCTCATACCAAGCATATTGACATTCGTTATCATTTTATTTGTAATTTGGTGGAAGATGGGGTTATTGTGTTAGATCATGTACCTACAGATGATTGATTCGAAACGATTTTTGTCCCTGAGAAAACCTTTAGGAATGTGTGCTATATGATTTATATGCATTGTGTCAGTTGCATTTATATATATATATCGTGCCTATTGCATATAGGAGTTTTTCTTTGTTTTAGGCATCTTAGTATGTAGGTTCATCCCTGGAACTCTTCTCTGATCGTTTATTGTTAAGTTTGTTGATTGTTGGTCTGTGAATTCTAACTGGTCAGTTTGTAAGGGCTCGTCATGATGACCATTTTAATATACTTGTAAGAGCTGCTCTCGTGAAAATAGGCATCGGGCAACTATCACATGAGGTGCTTCCTTGATCACCTGTGAAACGAGTTACGTGTCTAATTATAATCGAGGTGTGATAGCTACAGGTAAACATTTTAAGAATGAACGTTCTCTGGTGAAATAAGGTCGGCCATCCTGATATCTTCTCAGCTTGTTCAAAATTGAAACTTTTTGCGGGATGATTCACACCTCAAGTAATGGGCTTGACATTGGCGTATAGTTGATGTTAGCAAGTGAATTGGTGTGGAAGTTCATAGAACGGAGTAAGTTCATCATAAATATTGGGGCTGAATTGTGAACGAAAATTTCGTTTTTTGCTAAGAGAAAGTGATGAACGAACTTATATTAATTCCGTGTTATATAAAAGTGGGAGCAATAAGGGATGACTTGTGTATGAAGAGAATATATATTCTCATCATCTTGTTAGTGTCGAGCTCGCCTCAAATTGATTTGGAAAGATTTATGGGTCAATCAGTTAATGAATCTTTTCAATATTGCGTGAAAAGAAAATTTTAGGGTATTGCATGTTATGTATCTATTTTAGGCATGTGCATCCAGCTTTTTCTCATGACATATATTATTTCGATCTTGCGCCTTAAATTATTTTTGGTACAGGATTTGGCCGATATTCATGTCTGAAACTTCATACGTTATATATGGTAACCATGTTGCAAATTGGTATCAATTTTTTTTTTTTTTTTTTTTTTTTTTTTTGTTTTGGAGAGAACGGTTTTTTTTGCTGGCACTAAATGTTGGTCATATTTGAATTTCAAATCTGCCGAGTCGAACTGTTTTCAAACCATTCTCGATAACTGAAATTGCAGTTCCCTATATCAATCATACCACCTTGTGCATCTCTCTCTCATATCTATTTCAATCTTTTATTTTTGTTATCTCTCCCATCTCTCTAACATTCCTTCTTCACGAAATTCCTTATAGGGCACCGTGAAGCCGAAGCAGAATGTTCCTCCGCCATCTTGACGCTTAACTCATAAAAGCCAAAGTTCTGATACTCCACCAGATCCAAATCCTTCAACCATGGAAACCGAGAACATTCAACCTCCTGTCAAATCCACAACTAGGTTTCTCCTAGCCCTAAAAAATCCTGAACGACTAAAGCTTCTCAACCTAAAGTCGCCGAACCCAGTGACAAAGGAAGAAAAGGTTCTCCGTCTGTCGTCAAATCTCCAAAGAAATGCAAAAAGGTCGCCGAAACCGACGCACCCAAAACCAAAAAGGCAAAGAAAGTCGTTCATGTGCCTGAACCTGCTACTAGTACTCCTTCTCACACTAAATCTGGAGGAGAGTCATCTCCGAATTCTTATGTTGATTCTATTGAATGTGAGGTTACCAACTCTGTTGCTGAACCTGAGAAATCTGACAACAAACATGCTGCAGACAAGGAACTTTCTCCTCTTGAAAAAGAACAAATCGTTGCTAAAGTCGAGGGTGATGGTCCAGACAGTCCTCTTACTGTTGGTAATGCATTTTCTCGTCAGTTTTATTCTCCTTTGGCTGAAACATGCTTTTCTAACATCTTTTCTCAAATGAAGTTTCGTCCTGAGCGGACGATTGATAGCGAACACTATGAATAACTTGGGTTGATTGAACTTCTAAAGAAAGTGGGTCTTGAGGGCTCAATTACGTCTGTTGGAAAGTATTGTCCCAGGCTTGTTGGTGAATTTTATTCGAACCTGACTAACTCTATCGTTGATTCGTCCTCAAAGAAGTTTCAGAAAGTGTTTGTGCGTAATAGTGTGGTTGAATTCTCTCCGTCTGTTGTGGACTCTGTACTGGGTTTAGCTGAAGGTTCCTCACTTGTTCCTCTGACTGATGATCTTGATGAAGTTGCTTGCACCTTAACTGGTGGACAACTTAGCAAATGGCTTGCTCCGGGAATCTTTGTGAAAAGTCTGACTCCGCCTGCTAATGCTCTACAGAAGATAGGCGCGTCAAATTGGTCTCCTACCACTCACAATCAGTTTTTCACCCCTACGCAAGCTCGTGTTATCTATCGTATTCTGAATGTACCCCATTTGATGTTGGTCCTGTGATCTTTGATGCTGTGGTAAGCTTTGCGGAGATCTCCAAGCCTCATAAGTTGATGTTGTATCCATCTACCATATGTGCTATTCTCTTTAAGGCTGGGGTGAAAATGGATCCTCGACTTGGTGATAGTTATGCCCCTGTTAACAAACCTCTTGCCCTTGCCGGTGTTAAGGTTGCTCCGCCTCGTCCTTCTCTTGTTAAGGCCTCTGATGTACCTTCACAGCTTCGCGGATTTTTAAATCATCAAGTGGCAGTTTTCGCGGGGCTTGAAAAGAAGTTGGCTGATCAGAGAAGGTACTACAAGGAGGTTCTGGGTGCTTTGAAGTCTCGTGCCCCATTGGTCTCTAAATCGAAAAAGGGGGAAAAAAGAAGGTTGTTGTTGCTGCAAATAAGAAAGCTCTTGCTAAGGGGAAGAAGAAAGCTCTAGTCAAGGGAGAGAAGAAGATCGGGTCTACTGAAGAAAAGAAGTCAAAGGAGGCTGCTGCTGCTGCTAAGGAAAAAGGTAAAGAGAAGATTGCTGCTGCTAAGGACAAAGGAAAGGAAAAGGTTGTGGAAGAAGATGAAGGTTCAGAAGAAGGAGAGGATGAAGAAGCTGGATCTGATACCGAGGATGAGGAAGAGGAGGCAAGCTCAGAGGAAGGGACTGAGGATGGTGCGGTAGAAGGTTCTGGGGAAGAATCTGACGAGGAAGAATGTGCATAGCTACCTCCCAGCAGGACTTTCATTTGTCTCTTGATAAAAACTCTGTTTTGTGTGTTTTGCCTGAACTTCTTTCCTTATGCTTTATTAACTTGCGTTTGATGAACTTTTGTGGTATATTTTGTAAACTAATGTGCTGATATTCAAGTATTTGAAGTTGTTCCTTAGAACAACACATGTGTGATATTAGTATTCTTAGGAAGTTGTGTATTCTGCAGTTTTTGTATTTGTTTCTGTTGGGTTCTATTAGGAACGTCGACAATGTGCACATTTAAATCTATTGAATAATAAATCCTAACGCAGCGGAATCTATAGTTAGAATTAGGACTTACGGTTTAAAATTTTTGCCGACTCTGAGACATTTCTGATTTCCGTTGATGGAGATCGTCTGAACACCAAAGTCTAATGGGCAGCTAGACTTGGCCTTTCTCGATTCTAATCGAGTTGTCAAGGTACTCCAATCGCTCATCAAGCTCATCGGATCGTCTCGGACCTTCGGTTAGTGAATCGGATTCCTCGGACTGCTCGGGAACCATCTTGGACTCGAACTGGGGATTCTGGACCGAGTTGAACCAGTTTGGTGTAACTGGGCCGCATACGCATCGCTATTGGGCCGAGAAGACGCGCACTTGGGCCTAGGAAGCGAGCTGTTGAGGTGGGTTGCTCGCGGGCTGCAATCGGACCTACACGCCGGCTGAGCAGTGAGGCAGACGCAGGCCGCGCGCGCGCTAAGGGGCCCGCGCGCCTGGAGAGCTGGAAACAAAATAAAATTGCTTGTAACAAAGTTCGAACCCGCGACCTCTCCCACGTAATAGCGCGCTGAAGACCACCACGCCACACACTATCTTGTCTCCTGGACTCACTTCGCAATTTGAAGAACCTGAACGCTTGCTGAAGACTTGGGCGCGGACATCATGCGTGAACTGGACACCTTGGCGGATTTGTGCGCACGGAAATTCGACGGAAAGCTGGGAAAAATATATATATCCAACGGGATACGAAATAACAACCTTCGAATCTTTTATTGTATGACCTTTACACGATCACTAATAAATCTTGGTGGAGCGATTTATTAGATTTCCCAAAACCTCATGATCATCTTCTTCTAAGGCCTTACGGTGCTAACCGATTTTCCTTTCGAAGAAGAATCTCTCACTTTCTTTCTCGCTTGAAGAGGCCGAATTTCTCCCGCCCTTCGGGGAGAAAAACGTGTAAAGCTTATTCAAGAGGTTAGGGGACCTAGTGTATTTATAGGCTACAATAGGGACCTAAAGGAGGTGCTAAATATGGGCTTATTCCTTAAGGTTTAGGAATCCTTATTATCTTCCATCTCCTTTTCCAATCTAGGATAATATTCCTAATAATTAATTACCTTCTAGAATACTCTTTAGTATCCTAACCCTAGGTAATATTCAAGAATGAATATTCCCATCCTTAGGGAATTATGGAATATAATTAATTCCTAGTTCCTAATCTTGGAATTAAATAATAAAACATTCCAGTAGAGTAATATTATTGCTCTCCCCATTTAGCTCCGAATTACAATTAATTCGTTTCCACTGATTAAATATATTAATCCAATTGATCGATTTATCTCCCCATGTTTAAGATATAACGTCCGTTGATTAATTAAATTACTGACAAAACAATTAATCAACTTCTTATTCATTTCCGAAACTAGTATCACTCAGATCCTTAATCATTATGTCGGATAACACATCCGCCTGCAGGGATTGAAATAATATTCATTCCTGAGCTCATTTCGGGGACGTCATCAACCCAGCGCACTGGGACACAGTGACCGTAAATAATTTATAATGGCACATCATATAAAGACACTTATTTACCGAAATACCGAGTATGTCATCCTAGCAAAATAGAAATAACCCTTGATAAATCAAATAAATAAGTAATGAATACATATGCCCATTTTATATTATCTTACAACTTAAGAGTATGCATCAATTACTGAAGGTCTAGATTACAACAACGGTCAGTGAGTCTCATAATCTTATCCTTCCGTGGTCCTGTTCAACACCTATCATAAGTGCTAGTGTAATTCTCCAGTCAAAGTCCAACTGAATCAAGAATACACTACAGTCTTTTTCCTAGAGGGGTCTCACTGTCTGTCTAGACTGTGAACGAATAGTTTAGTCTTACAAGGAACCGATAGGTGATCTTTCTGTTCGAAACACTTCGAACCAGACTATCTCAATGTAAGACAAGGAGTATGATTGCATAAATTAATAAACTGCAAGCATATGTACTTTGACCGAAACATGCTGGCCATATCAAAATGGAATTGATAGAATCTGCAAATCGGAGCTTTTACAACATACCTCTAACAATCTCCCACTTATGGGTAATAAGCTCATGGCTATTGCTAACCACGATTCTCTTTCAATCTCAATTCTCAAAGAATTGTTGCCCTTTCTTCCATACATCCGAATCCCAATCCTTTAACATGGCCATCATCCGCTTTCGCTGGAAAGCCAATCCTAAAAGGATTTACCTGGTTGTCTACCGATGTAACTAGGCGCCAAACATCCACCCTGTCGTAGTCCTTTGCAACAGGCGTACTTGCTCTATGTGTCACTTGCTTTATGAACTAGTGATTTATCTCTGTCTGTAACTGCACCAACTGTCATCACAATCAAATTGTGACCTGACTTGGCCACACGAGGTTTTACATTTTTAGTTCAATGGCGAATCCAATCTCTACGTCGCTCACCATTTGGGAAGGGACGTACTGAGTTTATAGTGGAATCCGTCAACGCATCACCGCTTGACATTCCTCTAATCTGCTTGGTTCCCACAAGTGAACACAAACCATAAGGTGGTTTTTACTTGTTGTTCATGTCTGATTAGAAATCAGAATCCTTTGTAATCCAAAGGTTGCTTATGGTTCATCTGGTAACCTTACATATTATCCTTAGCCCTTTTACGGTGCTTGATCTTATGTCCTACTATGAACCATTGTTCCCATCTAGGATTACTTCGATATTTACTAACCTTGCAAATAAATATCAGGCTTCATCTATTGCATATACTAGGCTTCCGCTTGCCATGCATAAAGACTGCCTCTGTATCATACAAATAAAATGAGCCTTATGACTGTCTGTACATGAAAATTGGATAATCGTAACATATCTTTCTTGTGATCCTCAATCTCAAGAATATCGGTTGATTCCGAATCTTTCATGTACCACTACTTGGATAACCATACCCTTGCTTCTGTCAACATTTTCACACTGTCTCCAGTGATCAAGATGTTGTCTACGCATAGTACAAAAATACCACCACGCTACCATTAAACCACACACAATGCTCATTTGGTTGATGATCAAATCTACGATTCGAACTTATCA
This sequence comes from Striga hermonthica, assembly GCA_902706635.1. Lineage (NCBI taxonomy): Eukaryota > Viridiplantae > Streptophyta > Magnoliopsida > Lamiales > Orobanchaceae > Striga > Striga hermonthica. The sequence goes on along the minus strand of CACSLK010030184.1, from coordinate 10,917,486 downwards.
ACCAAATGATCGGCCCACCGCGATCCTTTAAATGGACTTTGTCAGCCTACTGACAAAATGTTCTTTAGCCCTTTTCAATGAAAACTTCTGGGTGCTGCCCCGTGGATATTCCTGCAAGACTTCCGGTTAAGGAAATTGTCTTGACAACCACTTTGCCTAACTCATAACTCATATGAATGGCATCAGCTTTGAATTCGGCTACCAGTGAAATAATTAACTCATAATAGATCCCGTTCTTTCTGAGTTCACCATTTCACAACAAGCCTTTCTATGTACAGACTTAAACACGACTACTGGTGAAAAACTAACTCGTAATAGATCCCTTTCTTTCTGAGTCTGCTATTTCACAACAAGCCTTGTACTAAAGTCTTCACTTATAGATTTCTTCCAATAGCAAGTTTGTTACTTGGTAATTCTATAAGAACCTAGATCTGATAAGAGTCCATGACCCTAAATCAGAAATCATTAAAACTTTGCTAAGTTTATGCATCCTTGTCTTGGATCTCCTCATTGTATAACTAGGGATCGATTCAAACTTACTAGAGACTAAGTCCGAGACTTTCTCAAAACATGAATTCCATGAACTTGTGATTAATACAGACTGAGTCCAACGACTCTCTTATTATCACGAATGGAGTTGTCTTGCAACCCTCCCACTACAACGAGGTTCCCTCTACAAAGGTGTATAACACAAAATACATGTTGCAGTTTTTCCTTGTGGTATCACATTTGTACACTTGGTAACAAAGTTGAACTTTTACCTTTATCTTTCCTTAAAACAATTCTACAAATGAACTTAGTGATTTATTATTTAGTATTCCTCTAAAAATCAGACTCGCGCTAACGAACATATTCTGACTTTTAGTACTATAATAATCCACTCATTTCTCGTTACCATGAAGTATCCCATAAATAGCCTAATTTCTTAACATCCTTTTCAATCCTATTAGTATCAACTTTCCAGCATGTGTGCTGAAATGCTCTGAATCTGAATATGTTCCTGTCAAGGCCTAAGTCTTAACAATTCATTCAGAGTAATGACTACTAAACTTAGATAGGATTATGTTCAAAACTTATCCTGCTATTTGCACAACTCCAATACGAAAAAGCAAAGTTCATAATAACTCATTATTGACATAACCAATCTTTTAGAGAGACATTTTCCTTCGGTCTGTTGCACCGTCCTGTTCCGATGAACCAGGTGAAACACATTGAGATTGAATCTCAACATCCAATAAGTATTTCTATAATTTTCCAAAAGGTATTAGTCACTACGATTTCAATCGTAATGCCACTGATACATTAAACTCGACATCTTTCCATAAC
>CACSLK010030184.1:10882426-10899454 GCA_902706635.1 Striga hermonthica | reverse complement strand
TTAGCGGTTGCAGGTTAGCGTGAACGGGCTTGTTGGCTTCTTTCACGGAGCGGAGTCCGCACTCTCGGTGGAGAGGGTAATAAACTGCCCACAAACACAAAGTCAAGCGCCGAACTCAATAGGATAAGCATTAATCCGGTGTGAGGTAGAAGTTACCTGGGATGGAGTAGCCTGTCTTGAAGTCGGAGCAGAGGCCGTAGGTGATCAGACTCTCTTCCGAGATCAGGTCGCGATAAAAACGCTCGTCCTCGTCAAGTGCCAGCAAGGTGCCGATCTTATCCGCTAGGTCGTCGCTAACGTCGAAGTGAGGATTGTGGACTGAAATGGAAATACCGACCTGTTAGCACGGGAGAAAAACACGTAATTAGAAAGCGACAAGGAATAACACGATACTCACACTTGCCGGATATGAAGCCGGTGTACGGATGCAGGGCCGCATCCGGCGCCTGCCACACGCCGGAGACCCAGAACCACTCCGGCATGTAGCCGTGCAGCGATTCCGGGATTTTGTTCACTAGAGACTTATCCACGCCGGGAGCGACGGAGCTGTAGTAATTGCCGGTGTTGCCGGATTTCTTGAAGATCAGAAGAGCGCGAATGTCCGCGCTCGTGGGATCGGCCCAGCCCTGCTTACGGAACAAGACAATCAGACCCATCAACCTCGCACAGGCCGTGGGTACGAGCTGACTGATTCCGATGCCGAGGTCGCTCAAAACATCACTCAAGACGTCGGGCAAAGGAAATCGGAGTCCGAGAGGGACGCTGTGGCGATAGACTCCGATGTAGCCCGGCGGAGGACAATGGATGCGCTCGCCGGCGTACGAGGCGAAGATATGAATGTCGGGGCCGAAGCTCACCTTGCCCCGCAACTTGACCAGATCAACGTCCCCCAAAATAGAGGGGCGTTCCAGGCCGACATTTTCGTGGCAGTTGGCCACGAGCGAGGAGGACGACGCCAACTCCCGGGCGGGGCCGAGGTCGCGGCCTCAACGGCGACATCGGTCTCAGCATCGCCTAGTCCCATGGGGACCCGTTCCCGTCCGTCAGTCTCACCCTGAAGGGTTTCCTCGACCAAGCCGGGGTCGATGTCCGAGTCACTGCCAGAAAGCCCGCCGTCCAGGGTAACATTAGCCCCGCCGTCGGACTGGCTGGAACCGAGATCAACGATATTGACCACCGGGATCTGCAGGGACATCTCCCCTGGTGGGTCGGTTGCCACCATCGACGGTCGGGACACCCGAACAGCCGTAATCGGCGTAACTCGGAGAGGTTGTGTCGTCTCCATCGCCGGCGGAGAGTAAACCACGATCTCGCCGGTCTCTTCTGCCGTTTGCCTCTCGCCCTCGTCGGAAGACGCCGCAAAATTCGGAAGACTCGACATATTAAAAAGAAAAAAGATGAAAGGGACAATCGGATTACCAGTAGGAAGTCTTGAAACGCCGGTGTGCGAGGAGCTTCGAGGATGTTCGAAAACTGTTGCTGGTTGCTCGAAGGTGCGTTTGGGAAATTACAGAAGGTAAAACTTCTGAGGGAAGATGACGGTGAATATATATATAATGTTCGGTCCAATCAGGGAAGGCCACGTGGCGCCGTTTGAAATTCAAATAATCAACTGCCCAGGTTGAACGGTCACGATTGAAACCATCCGACGGTTCACGAACGGGCACGTGGAGGCCACGCGACAGAGTAACCGCCCTTTCCACTGAAGTAACGCGACGCGCCACGCGGGCCAATCAGACGAGGACACGTGTAAAGGACCCTGAAACGGCACGACTTTTCATGGCCGACAAGAAGGGCAACGGCCACATCGCATTGATGGACGCGTCGCTTCAGCTCGCGTCATCAATGTACCAGGAACAGGAAAAATGTGACTAAAGGGAATCAGAAACGCCGGGGTGAAATCGGCAAACTGGGACTGAACATTAAAGTGACGGCCTCGGACAAGGTGGAAGAAACCTCTTCTCCAAGCCCGGGGGCCTGTATGTTGATAGCCGAGTTAGCCTGGCTTGAACCGGATACTGAACCTCTCAGGACCGAGCTAAAGACCCGGTCTGGTGAAGAGGTGCCGAGTTGAACCGAAGGTTAAAGATGTGCAGAGCCGCCATAGGAACGTTCGCTCAGCCCGGCGCCTGGGTCAGTCAGGACAAATGCCGGCCTGGATGGGAGCCGGACAGAAAGAAGATCATTCGTGGCCTCATGAACACTTTCAACGGAGGTGCCGGTCTGAAAATCTGAGAGGGCCGGCCAGGGGGAAGGTGAAGGCTTCGATTAGCATTAAAATATTCCTATTCAGAAGCCCATCCTTGGATGATGGGACAAGTAATCATAGTCTAGCGACCTACCAGTAACCCTAATCAACAAAGCCTGCCAGCATTAAATGCTCCCCATGCTGGTATTTAATGCCTGACAGGTAATGATTAAAGAAACCTCAAATCGCATTAAATACATGTCAGAAGGGCGCCGGATTGCTCTTCAAGGTCACTGTGCGACAAGACCGGTGAACAGTAGCTGAATAGTGCCACATTAAAGACTACTATAAATAGCAGCTCATTTCATTTATTTTGGGTTGTTGAAATCCAACTAACTCTGCCTTCTCTCTACTTTCTCTCTCTAAAAACTGTAAGAAACTCGTTGTAAGAATTGTAAGTATATCGCAAGTGTCGATCTCGTACGAGAGACCGACCTCGTGATCGCTTAATAAAGTCGTAATTAAACCGAACCATCCTTTCATTTTCAATCTTTTGCTTTCGACATTTTTCATCTTAACCGTTGACCGAAAACGCTCGTCAACATGTTTAATTTGCCTAAATGTTAATATTTATGTTTAAATGTGTATTAATAATAAATTATTATGTGTATTATATATATATATATATATATATATATTAATATTCCAGTTTTTATTTTAATTATCATTCGACCTTACCGAGCCTCGTCTAATTAAAGTGTGGAACCGAGAAATCCGACCCGTGTCTTTGGAACCCCCGCGCCGGTTAGTAGACCCGTCTCTCTCTTTTTTTTTTCTTTCTTGCGATAACTTGGATGGGAAGTCATTCTTCAAACCCTACACTCTATGTATATAATCGTATGAAGCCCCCAGGAGCTCTCATCTCCAATCCCTCTCTCTATCTCTCGTTATCAGCAAACAAAAAAAAAAAACTTGCTTCTCGTACCCTCAAAACTCTCGCTCTCAATCTCCCTACTCTCTCTCGCCCGATCGCGATCAAGGAAGAGGAGAATATATCTCTCATATCTCTCGCTCATCATCACCATAGTCGTGACACCAGCGGGAATCCTCCATAGCAGCAACCTCGAGCCCCTTTCGATTACTGTCCAACGCCGCCTTGCTGCCATCGAGAGGTTCCAATAGGTCCCGCTGCCGGCCATCACCATCATCATCCTCCGTGTGCCACCATCTCTGCGAGTATCCCGGCGACCCCCGCATCACAGCAAGCAGGCCGTCGCTGCTGCACGTCGCCCCGTGGACCACCTTCATCTCGTTCATCATCACCGTTGAAGTCCCTGCGCCCCGACGATCCTTCCATTCACAAACAGCAGACCCGTGCACCGGAACAGGAACCAGGAGCCCGAACGCCGCCGTCTCTAGCCCCGTCGAGCACCAGCCTTCGATCGCGAACCCTCCTGTGACGTCTCTGTTCGCGTGTCGCTGTCCCCGATCAATCGTCATCCATCGTTGTTAATGATGGCGAGTTCTTCGTGCTCAACCGCTGCATCATCTCGTCAAGCAAGCAGTCTGTGCCGTCGTCCATCGCAAGACATTGTGGGTCACCTTGATCACGAGCCCCGACTACCCTTTGTACTGCTGTTTGCAAACCACAAGCAGACCTAGTTGCTGTCCCAAAACTCGTGTTCCATCGGCGAGCCAAACGAAGTTGTCGAGCCCCCTCGTGCGGTCCGTTTCAGCCTCAGCTCGACCCTTTCGCGTGTCCCCGTCCCGAGAACGGTACCCAAATTGATTATCCCCCTCAAATTAATGTGTTTATATTTGTTTATGTGATGTTGGGATGTCTTTGAATATATATTGCATTAGGAGTTAATATTAATTGTATTTATGTGATAAGTTTATCGATTAATGTTGAGACACGTTCGATTTTTGAGAATATTGTAAAAAGCATATAAAATTGGGTTGTGCTCTAAAATGGCTGGTTTTTAAATATGTTGTTCCTTTGTATTAATTAGATGTTTTGTAAAAATTTCGTTATTTTTGGACTTAGTTTGCTAGGGTAAATAATTCTTCATAGTTTTCTGCTGAAATCAGTTTTAATTATGATAAATCACCTAGATGCTGTAAATTCTTAAAATTGGTGAACATGCTCTTTTTAGGTTGTAGTACTTAGCATAAAATCTTCAGAATTTAATTTTTTCTTTATGATAGGTTTATAATGAAAGTGCATTTTCAGCTGAATATTGTCAGAATTTTCTTAATTTTTGTGTTTATTGTTTAAAGCTGAAATTTTTATATGTTGGTCCTTACCTGCGGTAGTTGCTCTAGTAAAAATTTCAAGTGTTAACTCGTTCATTTGGTCAGGCTTTGGAATTTCGCTCGTTTTTGCTGAAATCGCGTTTGAATTTTATGAAATTGTGTGTTTTGAGTTAAGGGCTGAGATTTGATGGTTTTGCTAAGTCCAGTGAGGTAGATTTTATGTTAAAGTTTCAGAATCTAACTCATTAGTTTGCCGAATTGGTGTATTTGTCCTTAAATGGTTTCGAGTCGAGTCCAAGTGTTCCAATGTCCACAGAACTTCACGAACGACTTAGTTGAATCAAGTTCAACTAAGTATGATTTGTGTGTGCTTCTTTTAAGGTCAAGATAAGATATTTATTTCAATATCTTGACTTACTGTAGGTGCTTTACGAGCCGAGCTCGCCGCCTACCCTTTACTGTTGTGTTTAGCACTCGCTTTCGACCAGGTGAGTTTTATTTCAAATTTCCTATGCTGTAAATGTAATAAATGTTTTATTTCTGGTATGATCAAAGTATGCATGTGAACCATTTAGTCTTTGATGTGAGCTGTACCGGCCGTCAAACGGTTTTCCCCGTAGCTATAGAACGTACCCGATTGGTAATCTCATTTATTTATGTATGACAGTCAGGGCGTGAGCCTTGGCTGGTGATCCTCGATGTAAGTCTGATGGCTAGGTTACGGGCCTTCGGGGTTGATGTACTCCTGTTGGTTGCGCATCGATTGTAAGACCCTATGGGCATTCGATACGTGTATCAGCAGTAGTCTATTTCTATAGGTGTGCACATGAGGGTTAACTCTGGGATAGAAGATGGGATAATAATTGATTTGTGTTCATACTACGACCATACCTGCTATGTCTTCTGATTACTTTTATTTATGATTTTGATTAATGTTTACTGCATTGTGGTGAGCACTACGATTTCTATTTGTCCTCATCCCCACATGCTCTTCATGGATGCAAGTTAGTATATGCGGGCACGACGGAGGGATGCGAGTGGTGGTCTTTTTATTTGTTATATGATTCCGCATTGTTGAACTGATTTATGTTATTTATGCATTATTGGATTATTGATAAGGAGGTGCTCCTTAGATGTTATGAATTTGAGAAACCCGGTTTGGGTGTTGACATTATTGATGAACCTGTATGGGGAATAAATTTATGATTGAATATTGCTGACTATTGATGAATGGTTTCTAAAATGAGTAGCGCCGCCAATGGTTTTGAAATAAATTTGAAAAATTTATTCTGATCCCGGCAAATAATAGTGGGGTGTTACAGTTTGGTATCAAAGTCAGTCTGCGTTTCTGTAGACCGGTTTATATGTGATTATGTGCTTTGACTTTATGCTATGACCAGTCGCTCTCATGGTGCCGCGCCAGTTCAAATATGAATACCTAGATGATTTTGAGATTATTGTTCATTGTTTGATTATTGATATTTTGAAATCGGGGCTTAGGATCTATCCATTTTTTTTTATTATTATTATTATTTTTTAAAATTCGAACTCTAGTGTTGAACTCTAGACTTTCTGATTATTGTGTTAAATCCTTTCGGCCTGTTTTCAATGTAGAATTATGGCTCGTCAAACCCGCAACACCCAGCAGCATCAACAACGCCCCCCACATCCACCTCCACCTCCACCCCATCAGCAGGCTCCCAACCCAGTAGATGCTCGCCTTATCACAGTTCATCAGTTTCAGCGGATGAACCCACTGCCTTTTACTAGTGTTGAGGGCCCTGCATCTGCATCTGAGTGGATTCGCAAGCTCGAGCCAATCTTTGATCTCCTTTGGTGCTCCGACGATCAGAAGGTAGTATGCAGCTGTTACCAGCTTGATGGTGATGCCGCACTGTGGTGGGAGGATTACTGGAGGTTGAGGCCAGGCGAGTTCGCCAATTTGACTTGGGATCAGATGAAAGAAGTGGTCCTCGAGAAGTACTATCCGCAGAGTTACCGTGGTAGAATGGAGCGTGAATTCTGGGATCTCAAGCAGGGGACTTGATCTGTCGAGGAGTATGAGCTGAAGTTCACCCGCATGAGCGCCTTTGCTCCTCATATGGTGGACACTGAACTTAAGAAGGCCAACAAGTTCCATGATTGTCTTCACCCCACTCTCTGCATGCATCTTACAAGCCAGGGGAACCTTCCTTATGGCGAGACTGTCATCCGAGCCATGTAGCTAGAGAGTTGATAGGCTCTCCATGTCCCCGCTTCTTCTGCTGAGCTAGTTCACCCCATTTCCTCCATGCCACTCGGCTCTAGTTCAAGCAAGAGGAAGTCTGACTACCACCAGTACAAAAAAAGGGAAGAAAGGGAATTTCGAGAGGCGTGACAACCGACCCGCCCAGGGCCAGAATCTGAAGTGCCCTAAATGCGAACGTCACCACCCAGGGAATGCTGGCACAATCAGAGGGTCTGCTTCAACTATCAGCGCCCCAGACACTTTTACCACGATTGCCATGAACCCAAGAGGCAGAAGCCCTATCAGCAATAGCAGCAACAGCAACTTTCCCAACCACGTCATTAACAGATTCAGCAGCCTCAGCAGGCCCAACCAAGGTTTGGCGAAGGAGGTCGAGCACGGGTATACACGATGATCCAGTATGAAGCCGAGCAGAACCCAGGTTGAACAGTTGATCGAATGTCGGATCTGAGATGATTATTTGTTCCTTCTTTTGTTAGAATTGCATTTGTCGTAACTTTTGGCAGATCTTGTTTAATTCCCTCTATCATGTTAGACAAGTTTGAATTTGTTTTGAGACTCCTCTTGGTTGTTCAATTTCTATAATTTTAAAACTTCGTTTGTCTTTTCCTTCCTCGTGTAGAATGAGTTTCTGATGGGTTATAAGTCTTAATTTTCTTTCGATCATTATATGTTCTCGTAAAATTAAGAGTCATGTTTCTTGACATCATTTAGTCAATGCGAAAGGTTCAAGATGGCGAATAGTGTTGCAACTCTTGAGTAATACCTGGGCCTAGAGATAGGCGTAAACCAATTATCCTTTTTATGAGCATATTGATCGCCATATCGGAGGATCGTACGAGGAAGTCTTTGCAAACCTGATCGGGAAGAGCTTTGATAAAGTTCTAGCAATGTTATGATATAGAAGAAGTCTTTTAAGGAGGATAACCAAGGAGTTGTGAGGAACATCGTGAGTAATCATCCACTTGACTCATGATGAAGTACAAGTACCCTGACAGCGAAGTCGGAGTACTTGGATATTGTAGTTTGGATTACGGTCGCAAAACACTAGGGAATTATCGATCTTCGTGTACGTATCAACACGGGAAGATGTAACAGTTGATGAGGAATGAACCGTAGTTAGTGGATGCGGGTGGTGTAGGTGTACTTACTGCATACTGGTGTCGCGCACAGGCGTGCTATGCTCGATGATGCATCTCGAGTTGTAGGAAGTGTCGTGCGTAGCGTGCCGCACGTAGCGTGCCGCACGTAGCGTGCCGCGTTGCCGCATGCAAGGCCAGCCATTCATGCCACAGCTGTCAAGTCTCTAGCGTGTAAATGCGTATCGATTCTGGGAATTTTTCATGTGTATTGTAATGACCTAAGTCTTCTTTGGAGGACTAATGAAGTGATGCAACTTTGGAGGTTTTATTTATAGGAGTTGTTGTACTCGATTGCAATGTAGTTACCACGTGAAGTGAGGAGCCTCGTGGTAAGAGAAGAGGCTACGACCAGGTTATATCAGTTCTGTTATGACTCTCGACCAAGTCAATGACTTGCCTGATGGTTGACTCTGCCACTGGAGCTTGCATGCATGCCACATTATATGCCTCATGATGGAGGAATGCGTGCGAGACCTCGAGGTACGTGTGGATTGTGACGAATTATGTGATAGGCAGAACCCTACCTGTATAGAGGTATCGATGACCTGTCGGAAATGAGGATTCATTAGGGAAAGGCCGGAAAGGAGTGTTCGTCAAAGTCCAGCGGGAGTAGTCGAGTCGAGGGCGAGACGACTTGGAAGAGGGAGACCGAAAATCGAACGGAGTACCAAATCTCATGTTTTGGTATTCCCTTTGCGTTCTAGTGTTTTCTAGATGTTTATTTTCGAATTCCGAGGACGAAATTCTTTGTAAGGTGGATAGACTGTAATGCCCCGGTTGAATAAGGATTATTTGAGATTTTTATTTATTGTTTATATTATTATTATTATTACTAATTGAGATTATTTAATGTCTAATTGCTAATTATTTGTCTAAGTGCTTGATATTGTAAATATATATATTTATATTAAATGTCTAAGATGCCTAATTGCTATTAATTGTATAAATTGATTGTTATTATTATTAGTATTAATATTTATAGTAACTGTTTAATTTGCCTAAATGTTAATATTTATGTTTAAATGTGTATTATAAATAAATATTATTATGTGTATTATATATATATATATATATATATTAATATTCCAGTTTTTATTTTCATTATCATTCGACCTTACCGAGCCTCGTCTAATTAAATTGTGGAATCGAGAAAACTCGTGTCTATGGAACCCGCGCGCCGGTTAGTAGAACCGTCTCTCTTTCTTTCTTGCGATAACTTAGATGGGAAGTCATCCTTCAAACCCTAAACTCTATGTATATAATCGTATGAAGCCCAGCAGCTCTCACCTCCAATCCCTCTCTCTATCTCTAGTTATCAGCAAAAAAAAAAAAAAAAAAAAAAAAACCTGCTTCTCGTACCCTCAAAACTCTCGCTCTCAATCTCCATACTCTCTCTCGGCCGATCGCGATCAAGGAAGAGGTAAAATATATCTCTCATATCTCTCGCTCACCATCACCATAGTCGTGACACCAGCGGGAATCCTCCATAGCAGCAACCTCGGGCCCCTTTCGATCACTGTCTAATGTTGCCTTGCTGCCATCGAGAGGTTCCAGCAGGTCCCACTGTCGGCCATCACCATCATCATCCTCCGTGCGCCACCATCTCTGCGAGTATCCCGGCGACCCCCGTATCACAGCAAGCAGGCCGTCGCTGCAGCACGTCGCCCCGAGGACCACCTTCATCGCGTTCATCATCACCGTTGAAGTCCCTCCCCGACGATCCTTCCGTTCACAAACAGCAGACCCGTGCACCGTAACAGCAACCAGGATCCCGAACGGCGTCGTCTCTAGCCTCGGCGAGCACCAGCCTTCGATCGCAAACCCTCCTATGACATCTCTGTTCGCGTATCGCTGTCCCCGATCAATCGTCATTCATCGCTGTTACTGCTCGTGAGTTTTCCGTGCTCAACCGCTGAATCATCTCGTCAAGCGTGCAGTCCCGAGCCGTCGTCCATCACAAGCCATTGTTGGTCACCTTGATCACGAGCCCCAACGTACCCTTTGTACTGCTGTTTGCAAACCACCAGCAGACCTAGTTGTTGTCCCGAGACTCGTGTTCCGTCAGCGAGCCAAACGAAGTTGTCGAGCCCCCTCGTGCGGCCCGTCTCAGCCTCAGCTCGACCCTTTCGCGTGTCCCGAGAACGGTACCCAGACAGATTCTCCCCTCGAATTAATGTGTTTATATTCGTTTATGTGATGTTGGGATGTCTTCGAAAATATAATGCATTAGGGTTAATATTAATTGTATTTATGTGATAATTTTATCGATTAATATTGAGTTACGTTCGATTTTTGAGAAAATCGATTGAGGTCTCGTTTATTTCGTGTAAGTACTGTGATATTGGAACCATAGTTGAGGCCTTGGCCTGATGGCGAAGGCCTCGGACAATTTCGATGATTGTTGAGTTGTTTATGAATTTTTGAAACTTGAATAGCTGCTGAAATTTTAATAAATTCACGATAAATTGTATGCTGCTCCGATTGCCATGCAATTGTATATGTGAGGTCCTGTGTTCGTATTACATGTCGTGTAAAAATTTCAAAATTTAATTACATCTATAGCTATTTTAATTAATTGTTTCAAATTCTGGGCAAAATATTGTAAAAAGCATATTTTAATTAATTGATTTGTGCTCCAAAATGGCTAATTTTTGAAGGCCCAGAATTGTTTCGAATTCTGGGCAGAATATTTTAATTAATTGAGTTGTGCTTCAAAATGGCTGATTTTTGAATATGTTGTTTCTATGTATTAATTAGATGTTGAATAAAAATTTCTTAATTTCTGGACTTAGTTTGCTAGGGTAAATAATTCTTCATAGTTTTCTACCGAAACTCGTTTTTATTATAATAAATCGCTGAGATGCTGTAAATTGCTGAAAATTTGTGAGCATGCTCTTTTTATGTCGTGGTACTCAGTATAAAATTTTCAGAATTTAATTTGTTCTTTATGATAGGTTTATAATTAAAGTGCATTTTCAGCTGAACATTGTCATAATTTTCATAATTCGTTTGTTTATTGTTTAAAGTAGAAATTTTTATATGTTGGTCCTTACCTACTGTAGTTGCTCTAGTAAAAATTTCAAGTGTTAGTTCGTTCATTAGTCAGACTTTGAAATTTCCCTCATTTTTGTTGAAATCGTGCTTGAATTTTATGAAATTGTGTTTTTTGAGTTAAAGGGCTGAGATTTGGTGGTTTTGCTAAGTTCAGTGAGGTGGATTTTATGTTAAAGTTTTAGAACCTAACTCATTAGTTTGCCCGACTATCTTGAATTAGTGTATTTGCCCTTAAATGGTTTCGAGTCGAGTCTAAGTGTTCCAATATCCACAGAACTTCACAAACGACTTAGTTGAATCAAGTTAGCCTAAGTATGATTTGTGTGTGCTTCTTTTAAGGTCAAGATAAGATATTGATTTCAGTATCTTGACTTATTGTAGGTGCTTGACGAGCCTAGTTCGTCGCCGACCCTTACTGTTTGTGTTTAGCACTAGCTTTCGACCAGTTGGGTTTTATTTCAAATTTCCTTGCTGTAAATGTTATAAATGTTTTATTTGTGGTATGATAAAAGTATGCATGTGAACCATGTAGCCTTTGATGTGAGCTGTACCGGCCGTCAAACGGTTTTCCCCGTAGCTATAGAACGTACCCGATGGGTAATCTCCTTTATTTATGTATGGCAGTCAGGGCATGAGCCTTGGCTGGTGATCCCCGATGTAAGTCCGATGGCTAGGTTCCAGGCCTTCGGGGTGGATTTACTCCTGTTGGCTAGGCATTGATTGTAAGACCCGAGGGCATTCGATACGTGTATCAGCAGCAGTCTATTGCTATAGGTGTGAACATGAAAGTTGACTCTGGGATAGAAGATGGGATAATATTTGATTTGTGTTCATACCTGCTATGTCTTCTGATTACTGTTATTTATGATTTTTGATTAATGTTTACTGCATAGTGGTCAGCACTACGATTTCTATTTGTGTTCATCCCCACCTGCTCTTCATGGGTGCAGGTTAGCATATGCGGGCACGACGGAAGGATGCGAGTGATGGTCTTTTTATTCGTTATATGCTTCCGCATTGTTGAACTGATTTAAGTTATTTATGCATTATTGGATTATTGATAAGGAGGTGCTCCTTAGATGTTATGAATTTGAGAAACCCGGTTTGGGTGTTGACATTATTGATGAACCCGTATGAGGAATGAATTATGATTGAATATTGATGACTATCGATGAATGGTTTTTAAAATGAGTAGCGCCGCCAATGATTTTGAAATAAATTTAAAAAATTTATTCTAATTTTCGGCAAATAAAAGTTGGGCGTTACACTGTGGAAAACCAATATACACTACATCTTGATGTATATTATGTAAGAATATGTGGCCCGAACACATTGGACTCACAATTAATTATCTTATTGGACTAGGCCTTTGTTTAATAGTCAAACAAATCTAAGCCATTAATTTGGATATTTGATGGACATAACAGATCTAAGGACACCTCTATAGAAATTAGTCATCTCTCCTCTTATTAGGGTAAGCAGTATTTTCCCATCAGTTTTCTGTTACGTGAAGAGAAGTTCAAGAGAGAGAAACTAATTTAGATCTAACAATCAATTGAACCTCGTGTGATCTTCAAGATCACTAATTATGTCGTCTTCCGCATCAAGTAAGTATTTCGTTTACACCAAATTATTTATTCAAGATCCATGATGAATTTTACATGTGGCATCAGAGCATGGGTTGTGAATAAATAATTTTATGTGTACTGATCTATTCGGTTGTGATATCGGAATAATTTTGTCATCTCTGATATTTAATTATGTTCGATGATTGTGTTCGTCCATCTGATCGTTCGCATCAAATATGTTTGATATATTCTATTTCCGTTATCTGGTGAATTCGGATCCTATGAAATTGAACCACGTATGAATTATGCCTCTAATCTGATTTTTGTGGCCATGAATTGTTGTTTGTACTGCTCGAATTCACGGGACCCATTAACTGATAAATTGTTTGATCTATTTACATTTTATACCCTGATGGTTGATCTAAATGAATCAATATTGTGTGGGCAATTAATGATGTTTGGGTAATGTATATTCATGATGTTGAGATTTCTTATAAGTATCATATCAAGCTTCAGTTAGTATGATGAATATGATATTATGTGCCAAACGGAATGGTTTTATGATTAATTTAAGTTTATGTGTTTTGGATGATGATGATTGAGCTAATGCACAGGACCACACAAGCGTATCTCTCTCACCAAATGAATCACGAGATGTACCATGATGTCAAAAAACGCAGGCAAAAAGTACATCTCGAGCTAAGATAATATAACTGCAACATCATTCTCTAAATAATCCAACACTTGAGGGTCAATAACCTTAGTAGAAATGGAAGTGAAGAAGAAACACAATCTACTTATGGTGTATCTCACTTTCTTCGGTAATATAAATATACTTCAAATGGCAACCGGTAAAATTTGTTGGACCAATGCATGATGATCATGGGAGTTCAAGCCTACCTACTTTTCAACTATTTGATTGATACCAGACGTTTAATATTAGAAGAATACCCACGTGGAACTTTTATTCCACGTAAGCAATCACAAAAGCTTCGTTTCTCATTTTTTCATAGTGTATGACAAGCTGGTGGCAAATAAGTCCTCCTACCTTGAGGTACTAGAGCGAGCTCCCATCTTATGCCCATAGCAACCATATCTTTTCATGCATTCAATTTATCAAGAATCCTTCTAGTGAATGTGAATATCATGAAAAGAGGCATTTTGGTGGATGTGGTAAGTACTAGTTGTGGAGAGGAAGCAGAGACCATAGAGCATGTGTTTCTGAAATGCAAGAGAGCCAAGGAAGTGTGAAAACATGCACCTGTAAGGTGGGATGGAGCTTCAGCTGAAAACTGCAGGTTCAAGGATTGGTGGGGTTCTATATGCTCAGTGGATAAATCAGAGATTTCAAAGACCAGAATTCAACTAACAACATATATTTTATGGTGGCTCTGGAAATCTCTAAATTTGTGGAAGTTTGAAGGGGTCTGGAGAGTAGAGAAGTACATAGTGCAAGCAACAATTTCAGATTGGCTGGCCTTTGTGGAAGTATGAAGGAAGAACAAGGGTAGAACCATAGGACCTGGCTAGGTCTGAGTTCAGTATAGTGGCTAAGTTCTGATGTGTACTAAGTGTGTTGGTAGTCTTAGGATTTAGGTTGTAGATGGCTAAAGGGATCAGAATCAGATTGTCTCCTTTAGCAAGGAATGTGTTTGTTTATGTAGTCTAGGCCATACAGGGTGTATGTATGGTTCTCTCTGGTGGCCCTCGGCCTTTTATTTTATTTTATTTGTCTGTTGAATTGTTCATGGTAGTATTATATGGTCTGTAATAAACATTGTATGTGTTTGTTGTTTGGAATGAGAATGCTTATCGGTTTGGAAAAAAAAAATTATCTTTTGTCTTCCCTTTTATATCGAGAAGCGTGCTGATAAGACTATCACACACATTTTTCTCAACATGCATCACATCAATGCAATGACGGACGTCAAGCTCGTGCCAGTACGGAAGATCAAAAAATATTGATCTCTTTTTCCATAAGCTTTTATCGACTTGTTTTTTGGTCTTACCAAACCTCATCTTTATTTTTTTTACTCGACTAAAAGGATCTTTGGTAGTTAAGGCCTTCGGATCTTCCACATGCTCCTGCTCACCATTGAAAGTTTTTTTCAATCTACGATAAGGATGGTTCAATTTTAGAAATCGACGAGTGACAAAGACCGTTTTCCTCCCGTGTTCGAGCTGACGGTAACATGTGCCTTCTCCACATATAGGGCAAGCTTTATGCCCTTTCACACTGTAGTCGGAAAAGTTCCCGTATTCTGGAAAATCATTAATCGTGCAAAAGAGCATCGCTCGCATATTAAACGATTCTTTTTTATACGTATCAAACACATCGACGCCTTCATCCCATAACATCTTCAAGTCTTTGATTAACGGCTGAAAGTAAACATCTATGTCATTTCTCGGTTGTTTTGGGCCCGAAATCATCATAGACATCATGATGTAATTGCGTTTCATGCACAATAAGGGAGACAGATTATGGATAACTAGTAGAACTGGCCATGCACTATGCTTGCTGCTAAGGTTGCCATATGGATTCATCCCATCTGTACAAAGGCCGAGTCTGAGGTTTTTTGGCTCATTCCCAAAATGCGGAAAAGTTAATCGAATTTCTTCCATTGAGGAGAATCAGCTGGTGTCGAAGCATTCCATTTGCTTTTCGTTCATCTTCATGCCATCTCAATTTTGTAGCCTCCGTCTCATTAGCAAACAAACGATTTAATCTCGGTACTATTAGAAGATACCACATCACTTTCATCGGTGGTCTCTTGTTACAAACACGAAAACTCAAATTAGCATCAGTTTCCTCTTTGAAACGAGAAACCCCACATACTGGACACTCCTGAAGACTTTTGTATTCATTTCTGTACAAAATACAATCGTTCGGACATGCATGAATTTTTTTATACCCCAAGCCTAAAGGGCACAATAATTTTTTGGCCTCATAACTAGAATCAGGCAATTCATTATCTTCGGGAAGCATATTTTGTGTAGCAACTCTGTAAAACTTTTATCGCTTCATCCATTCGTCGCCTTCAAGTTGATTAATTTTTTTACTGCGGTCAAACGTGAGAAGTTTTTACATCCATTGTAGAGTGGCTTATTTTCTTCAGTAGACAAAGACTCGCAAACTTTGTTCATACGTGCTTGTTCAAACGCCTCTGCTCCCACATCATTAATTAGTGTCGGCTCTTTGGAGAGGCAGATCAGGCTCTTGCCTAGGGTCTCAATTTATTTGGGGCCATATTATTTATTTATTTATTTTTTTTTTGGCTAATACTATGCATTTGTGTTGGGTTTGGGCCATTTGAACAAATAAAGGGGCCTAATTAATGAATGGGCTAATGACTAAATATTGACTTAGCCCATTACACAAATAAAGATGCTCATTAATAAGAGGAAATTGCACCCCTTACAATAAGCTATGATATATATTACACTTTTACACCATATATTATTTATAAAATTACTAAAACAAGCATAAAATATTGCACTTATACCTAAGAGGTTGAATTATGTAGATGTAACCATTATTAAGCATTTATCGGTCCTAATTAAATGCAATTGGGATAATTAATTTAAATCAAATATAATTTTACCAAAAAGAGCAGAAAATAACATCTCTCTATCTATTATCATATCTCTTTACAAAACCACCCACCGCCCTCTCTCTGCAAAATGACCCCACCTTCTCTCGACAGAAAATTTGATTATAGACGAAGGCATGGATTCGGCGTGGCCAGAGTAGACAAAGGCTTCCATCTGGATCGAGTCATTTTTGGGGTGGTCAACGACGTCGGAAGGGAGGAGGCGGATGTGTGGTAGGTTGCTGACGCCGAAGACGACGAAGGAAGACTAAGATTCCTGGAATTCGAGGTTGAAAAAGAAGATATATGGGCTGACCCCGTCAACAGAGAAGTTATTGGATCGGGAGGTAGAGGAGAGAGGGAGAATTCGGATCTTAGGGAGGGGAGGGAGAGCTCGGATTTAGAGTGAAGGTGCTTGGCGTTGAAGAAGATGAGAGCATAGAAGGGTAGGATGCGGCGGAGGAGGTCGTCGGAGAGGCGGATGACGCCAGATCGGAGGGCGGCAAGCTCAGGGACGACAATGTCATATATGTGTATATGTACAATTATATATATAGTATATGACTTGCGTCCTCCCGAGCCATCCAGCGGCCACCACCACATCCTGGCCAATGATGAACGTAAAATATACTGGTCAAAATCCTGGTCGGCCGCCGAGTCGACGTGCGGATATTTTGCAGACTTTGGATTGAAGTATATGTACAGTATATCTATAGTATATGCACAGTATATGTTCACGGAAATATATGTTGCATGTATAGGCATGCAGTATATGTTGTGTGTATGGACATGCAGTACATGTGGTATGTAGATGGAGTATATGTTCAGTATATTGGAAGGTTATTTTGTAAACTGTTCAGCATATATTATGTGTATAGGGGAGTATATGTTTAGTATATTTGAAGATTTTATTGTATAGGAATTATAAGTAACCAGTTATAATATGTTATAAACAATATATATACTTTTATGCATAAAAGTA
>CACSLK010030184.1:10824914-10860476 GCA_902706635.1 Striga hermonthica | reverse complement strand
CACCTACGTTCCGATGAATCCGGAAAGGCGGGCGTCGCTCTCCAAAAGCTTGGCCAACTTCCCAGACTGGTGGTTTGTCGATGCCTGCTCGGCGATTCCTTTTGACCTGCCCAACTGGTTCAAGCATCCGCCGCAGGCAACCTCTGCTGCGAAAGCCGTGCTGTCAGCTTGGACTCCTGTGGCGGAGGTGGCGACTGGGATGCTCTCCCCCCCACAGTTAATCCAGCACTCTGTGGCATCAATGGGGCGGGCCATGGTGGAGCTGATGCACGCCCACGAGGCCATGTTTAAGGAGATGGCCGCCCATGATAAAGCCGAGGAGGATTTGGCTACCTACAAGGGGAGAGTCAGCGAGCTGAAGGACGAGGTGAGCCGTGTCGGAAGGCTAGAGGCCGAGCTCGTCCTCCAGCAGGGGGCAACGGCCAAGGCGGAGGAGACCGCGGCTAAGGCCGTGGAGGATCTAGCCCGCGAGAGGGCGGGGTGGGCCGAGTGGTTAGCCGATTTGGAGGCTCGCCATGAAGCCGAGCTGACCCGAGAGAGGAGAGGCCGAGCTGAAGAGATCACCGCCATAGAAGAGAGGCACAAGGCCGAACTCGTCCACCTCGCGGAGCTCCATGCTGCTGAGATCGCCGAGCTCACTCGGAAGCATGAGGAGACGAGGTCCCAGCTTGTTGACTACGGCAACAGGATGTCTGCCCAGGTCTGCCTTTTGAAGGAGGCCGCCAAGCAGATAGACGGCGAGCCCATCGCTTTGCCTCCACCCCTGACTTTTGCGGAAGTCTCCGTCCAGTATTTCGAGGACATAAGAGATTGCATGGACAGGTCGGCCGTCTTCAACCTTCATTGGTTGTTCCAACGGCTTGACGCCGGGGTGCTCTCTCTCGAAGACTTCCGCACGATCCTCATTGAGAAAGCGGCGAGGCTCGGGGTCGAGTGCGAGGGGCTCGTCTGCGAGGTCGACGAGGACGAGGCTACCGTGGTTCACCGGCTTAAGGGCTGGGCCCACGACGTGGTTGTTGGCTTCCAAGGGCTTGGCGCCATCCCGTGCTCCGAGACGTGGCGGCTTGCGCCAGGGGAGTTGCTGCCGGAGTACGAGCCTTTCTTGCCCGCTGCCGATCCTGATCCTAAATTCCAACCTCGCCGGGGTGCCGTCCTGACAGTCGTCGGCGAGATGGAGGAAGCCGAAGAAGCGGCGAAGGCAGCGGCTGAGGCCGAGGCGGCGAGGAAGGCGGGTGAGGGCGAGGCCGGCACTTCCGGTGTGGACAAGGAGGCCGAGCTCGCGCCTGAGGAGCGGCCCTCGGAGTCGGGTCTGTAGTTTTTGCTTATTTGCCGGCCTGCGTGCCGTTGGATTGACCGGGTGTGGTCTGGATTTTGTATTCGTTTTATTGAATGTGAATTTGTAAACTTTTGAAGTATTACGATTTTGCCGCACTGGTTTTTAAATATGTTTGTGCCTTTTGGTTATTTCATGATTGTTGATTTTTGGTTGTCTGGGTTCCGAGATCAGACTCGGCGCTATTACTCGCGGTGCCGAGCTCGCGATTGAGCTCGGCACATTTCCCACTTGGGCCGAGCCTCGTAATCGGGCTCGCCGTTATTAGTTACAGTGCCGAGCTCGTGTTTGATGTCGGCACTTGCTTGTCACTTCGGACCAGGTCATCGTACTGATCCTGGCCGATGCAATGTTTTTACGAGGTGCCGATCAGGTCATTGTACGGATCCTGGCCGACACCGATCCTTACGTCTTTATGAGGTGCCGACCAGGTCATCGTACTGATCCTGGCCGACACCGATCCTTACGTCTTTATGAGGTGCCGACCAAGTCATCGTACTGATCCTGGCCGACACCGATCCTTACGTCTTTATGAGGTGCCGACCAGGTCATCGTACTGATCTTGGCCGACACCGATCCTTACGTCTTTATGAGGTGCTGACCAGGTCATCGTACTGATTCTGACCGACACCGATCCTTACGTCTTTATGAGGTGCCGACCAGGTCATCGTACTGATCCTGGCCGACACCGATCCTTACGTCTTTATGAGGTGCCGACCAGGTCATCGTACTGATCCTGGCCGACACCGATCCTTACGTCTTTATGTGGTGCCGACCAGGTCATCGTACTGATCCTGGCCGACACCGATCCTTACATCTTTATGAGGTGCCGACCAGGTCATCGTACTGATCCTGGCCAACACCGATCCTTACGCCGCTCAGACTCGATCTATGTCTAAGTCTCCTATCTATCGTGAGTAATAAGAGGGGGATACATTTTTGCAACGTGTACTTCATTACAAAAAAGATTACAAGGAGTTACAACAGGTCGGTCTAGGCCTACTGGTAAAACTTCTTCAGAAACGCCGAGTTCCAAGGGTATTGGTGGGGGGTGTCGTCGAGATGCTCGAGGCGATAGGCCCCGTGAGGGAGAACTTCGCGGATTTTGTATGGCCCTTCCCATTTTGGCTTGAGGGGTCCGGGATCGGGCCCTGTCACCCTTTTGAGCACCAAGTCGCCGACCTGATACGAGCGCGGTTTGACCTGAGAGTTGATGTATCTTTTGCTCCGTCTCTTGTACGCCGCATTTTTCAGTTCGGCCTGCGTCCTGTGCTCGTCAATCAGGTCCAGGTTGGCTCTCAGCGACTCAGAGTTGGATTCTTCCTCGAAGTTGGTTACTCGAAACGTTGGGGCGTCGAGCTCGACTGGTATCATGGCTTCAGACCCATACGCCAGTGAGAACGGCGTTTCGCCGGTTGACGATCTGGCCGTTATGGGGTAGGCCCAGAGTACGCCCGGGAGTTCTTCCGGCCAGGCCCCTTTCGCGACTTCAAGCCGGACCTTGAGCCCTTGTTTGATTATTTTGTTTACTGCCTCGACCTGGCCGTTAGACTGGGGGTGGTAGGGTGTCGAGAAGAAGTGTTTGATGTGGTGTTCTTCGCAGAACGACTCCAGCTTCCTCCCTTCAAATTGCTTGCCATTATCGGTGATGATTGAGTTCGGTACTCCGAATCGGCATATGATGGACTTCCATAAGAAATCTATCACTTTCTGTTCTGTTATGGTAGCAAGCGGTTCGGCTTCTGCCCACTTCGTGAAATAATCCACTGCGACCACCGCGTATTTCACCCCGCCCTTTCCGGTAGGAAGGGGGCCGATCAGGTCGACACCCCACCTGGCGAATGGCCACGGGCTGAGGATCGATTTTAGAGGTTGCGACGGTTGGATGATGTTGGGTGCGAAGGTTTGACATTTCGTACATCTGCGGGCCTGGTCAAGGGCGTCCTTCTTCAGACTCGGCCAGTAGTAGCCTTGTCTAAGGACCTTGTGTGCGAGGGCGTACCCTCCTGAGTGGTTCCCGCATACGCCTTCGTGGATTTCTTTAAGTATGTACTCGGCGCTCCTTTCATCTACGCACATGAGCAAAGGTGCCGAGTGGCCCCGTTTGAACAGTTCTCCGGCTACGATTGTAAATCGGGCTGCTCGAGTACGAAGCTGCCTGGCCTCTTTTGGGTCCGGCGGCAACACACCGGCTTTGAGATACGAACGGATTGGGACCATCCAGCCCGGATCTTGATCTTCCACCCCCTGCTCGGCACTTAACACGGAAGTGACGAATACGGATGGCTGTTCTTTGTGTCCGACCTGGACATACTCGACGCTTTCCACCCCGACACTTGAGGCGAGGCGGGCCAGGGCGTCGGCTTGTACGTTCTCTGTCCGAGGGATGTGTTCTATTTTGGCCCGGATTTTGGCTAGCTTCTTCTTCACCAACCCCACGTATGGGACCAATCTTGGCTCCTTTACTTCGAACTCTCCAGATATCTGCTTAACCATCAGCATGGAATCCGAGTATATGATGAGGTCGGTTAGACTCATGGCTTCTGCCAAGGCGAGCCCGGATAGCAATGACTCATATTCGGCTTCGTTGTTGGTTGTCGGGAAGAGGTATTGTATCGAGTGGCAAAAGAGCTTTTTGTGGGGATCCACGAGGACGACTCCTCCGCCTACTCGTCCGGCAGTGGAGGATCCATCCACGTACATCAACCAAGGTTGTTCGCTCGTTTCTCTGAGTCCCGGCGTGAATTCGGCGATGAAGTCCGATAGTACCTGCCCCTTCATTGTTGTTCGGGGTCGGTAATGGATGTCGTACTGCCCCAGCTCCACCGCCCACTTCACCATCCAGCCTGACGTGTCAGGCCGGTGAAGAATCTGCTTCAGCGGGTAGGCGGTGAGCACAGTGATCGAATACTCGAGGAAATACGGCCTTAATTTTCGCGCGGCGGTCACTAAGGCGAACGCGAGTTTTTCCATCGGCGGGTATCGCAGCTCGGCATCGTGAAGTGCTTCGCTGACATAGTAGACAGGGTGTTGGGATGACTCGTCCTCTCGGATGAGGGCGGCGCTGACTGCCACGTCGGAGACTCCCAAATAAAGGAAAAGTATCTCTCCAGGTCGGGGTTTTTGCATGGTTGGAGCTCGGCTCAGGGTTTCTTTGATGGCTTCCAATGCTTGCTGGCACTCTGGAGTCTACTCGAACTTGTGATTCTTTTTGATTGCGTCGAAGAACGGTTTACACCGGTCTGTCGAAATCGAGATGAATCGACTGAGGGCGGCAAGCTTGCCAGTTAGGCTTTGTACCCCTTTAATTGAGGTCGGCGGCCAGAGATCCTGGACGGCCTTGATCTTTTCGGGATTGGCGTCGATGCCGCGTTGACTAACGATGTATCCCAGGAACTTTCCCGAGCCGACACCGAAAGTACATTTCTTGGGGTTTAACTTCATGTTGTAATCACGCAAAATAGAAAACATTTTATTAAGGTCGTTTACATGGTCGGATGCATACACAGATTTGACTAACATGTCATCTACGTACACTTTTATACTAACACCTACCAAACTAGCAAACATCTTGTTGACTAAGCGCTGGTATGTGGCCCCGGCATTCTTCAGCCCGAACGGCATCATGGTGTAGCAGTAGAGTCCGCGTGCCGAATAGAAAGAGGTGTGCTCGGCGTCATCCGGGTGCATCGGGATCTGGTTGTAGCCGGAATATGCGTCTATGAAGCTCATCAGTTCATGCCCCGAGGTGGCGTCCACCATATAATCAATGTGGGGTAAGGGGTAGCTGTCTTTGGGGCACGCCTTGTTGAGGTCGGAGAAGTCGATGCAAAGACGACATGCCCCACTTTCCTTTTTTTACCAGTACCGGGTTGGCAACCCAGGTTGGGTACCGGACTTCTCGAATATAGTCATTGTCCTTGAGCTTGATCACTTCTTCTTCAAGAGCCTGCTGTCGGTCTGCCCCCAGCTTCCTCCTCTTTTGAACGACCGGCCTGACTGTGGGGTCGACCTGCAACCTATGACAGGCGACCTTCGGGTCAATGCCGACCATGTCTTCATGGGTCCACGCGAATACGTCCGCATTTTCTCGAAGGAAACTGGCTAGCTCGGCCTTCAATGGCGCTGGCAGTTTACTGCCGATCCGAAGTTGCTTCTGGCAGGTCTCCTCATTGATGAAGATGATTTCGACCTCGTCCATGGGCTCGACCCGTTTTGTGCCCCTCTTTTCTTCGTATTGGGTTCGCGGGTCAAGCTCGTCCTCTTCCGACATCGGTTCCTTTCCGGCTCTTCGACCCCTATCCTGGTCCAGATCGGGCTCGGCCCCTTTTTCCTGCTCGGCGCTCGTCCCGGCCTAGGGGAGCGGACCTATCTGGATTTTCAGCATGTGGTCGTCTCCCGGGCCGGGGTGAACCACCTCGGTATCTGGGTCCATATGATCCCCCTCGACATCTGTTTCTCCTTCCACCTCGGTGTTTTCAACAACCTGTCCGGCACTTGGCATGATCAGGAGGGGCGAACCTGTCTGGTTTCCCAGCATGCGGTTGCCCTCTTCCTCTTCGCGGGACGTGGTTATATTCGTCCCAGCTTCAGGAGCGGAGTTCGCCGCGTTGATTTCCGCTCGAGGGATAGTTAAGACGCATTCCCGCACTTCTCTCTGGTCTCCCCGATGAGTCCCTTCCCCGTCCAAGGTCGGGAACTTGATGGAGTAATAGAAAATAGAGATGGCTCCCCTCAGCTTGTAGAGAGCCGTCCTGCCCAGGATGGCGTTGTATTCGCTCGGGCAGTCCACTATCTTGAAAGTTTCCAGAATTGTTCGCGTGGGCTGCCCCTTCTCCCCGAACTTGATCGGCAGCGTTACCTGACCAACGGGGGTTGTCATTTGACCGTTAAACCCTTGGATCTGCTCCCGGCAGGGTTGCACTTCCTTCCTGTCAATCCCCATTTTCTTGAACGTGTTGTAATACAGGATGCTCGCATAGGCCCCGGTGTCAACCATTATTCGGTGGATCTTGATCGCCGTTATTGGGGCCGTGATCACTAGGGCGTCCGAGTGGGGATGGTTGAACAGGAACGCATCCTCATCAGTGAAGGATATTTTGTTGGGCGTCGGCTCAGCTGCCGGTCTGCTTCCAGCGTGCATCACTCTCTGCCCGGCATAATAAGCCTATCGGGCGTAGGCCTTTGTCTGCCTCCTCGAAATGAGGGATTCACCCCGGCTTGTGTTCACGCGCCGGGGTGAGAAATCAGCCAGGTCGGTACCCGACCGCGGGGATCGATCTCTTTTTCTTCCTGCGAAGGTGCCGGACTCACCTTGATGGGTCGGATTGAACATTAGGATCTCATTAGGCGCGCCCTGCTGTGGTTTTTTCCTCCGGGGGTTCATGTCAGCATCTTCGTCGCTGTCGAGGCCATCCCCGAAGCGGCCTCCCTTCTTTCTCTTCTCACCAGAGTGAGTGAACTTCTTGACTTGAGGGTCGTCAATCAGCTTGAGCAGTGCCGCGATCAAGTTACGACACTGGTCTGTGTTGTGTCCATGTGCCTTGTGGTAGGCGCAGTATCGGAACTTGTCCACCATGTCTTTGTCGGTGAACATGGGTTTCGGGTCCGGCAACAAGCCCTTCGCTTTGATCTCCTCGTAGACCGCGGCAGCACCAACGGAGAAAACGCCCTGGAAGCTTTCTTTGAGCTCCTCTGCTCTCTGTCTCCTCATGGCCCGCACCTCAGCGAATGTCTTGTCGGGCTCCCTGATTTGTCTTTATTCTTGTCCTTGCTTGTCGCGGCGTGCAGCACCGGGATGGACGAGGATTCCTCAGCCATAATGTAATTTTGGGCTTTGACGATGAATTCTTGGTAGGTGGCTGGCTTGTTCTGGCACAAGGACCATTTAAACAGGGTTTTCGGCCTTAGCCCGGCCTGCACGGAGACGAGCAGGGTCTCGGGATGACACTATTCCATATTTTGAACTCGGTCGTTAAACCGGGTGATATAGTCCTTCAGGCTCTCGTCCTCGCCTTGGACAATGTTGGCGATTGATTCCTTGGGGGCCAGGCTAATTTGTGATCCGATGAAGTGCGATCGGAATGCCGACTGAGCTGGCCCCAAGTGCAGATAGAGTGTGGATATAGAGAATGGTACCATCTCTGCGCCTTCGGTCCTAGGGTCAGGGAAAACATGCGACAGCGTAAGGCGTCTGTCGCGCCGTGCAGGTCCATCCATGAGGTGTAAAGGCCGATGTGGGAGTCGGGATCCGAGTTTCCATCATAAAGTCCGAGCTGCGGCACCTTGATTTTCTGGGGCACGGGCTCGCACAGGATGTCGGGAGAGAGGGGGGAGGCGTGGTCCACGACCCGAGGAACGGGTTGCGAGTAGTGGGGAGGCGATGTAGCCCTCAGGGGAGAGCGCCGACCTTCCAGTTCGACGATTCTGCGCTTGAGGGCCGCGACTTTGTCCGCGTCGCGCCCAATGTTTTTGCCTCGCTCAATCACGTCCCTGAGGTCGCGGTTGGCCTGGGTTTTGTCACCCAAGCGCTGATACACGGAGCGACGTATGACCTGGAGGCTCCGGTCTGGCTGGCTTTCGCCAGTCTGTTCAGTGGGCGCCGGCCTGGCGTTTTTCTCGCGCCGGGCTTGGGCAGTGCGATTGGGTGATTGAGCTGTCGTCTTGGATTTGGCGGGTTTTTTTTGCTGCCCCCCGGCCTCCTTGTCGGGGGTCTGGAGCAGGGTGTTGATGGGATTGTCCGTGGCTGCCACGGTGTTCCCCCCGGGCGCCTGGCTTGCGAGGGCCTTGGCGAAGACTCCTTCCAGGGCTTTGAGGACGTCTGGATGCTGCATGGCGGCAGCAAAAGTCGGAACAGGAGGGACAGGGGCTTGAGTCCCTTGCTGGTTGCGGCGAGAAGTTTCCTCGCCGTTGTGCCGGCGAGGCTGAGCGCCGGACTGCTGGGTTGACTCGTTGTCGCTGGATGAAGTCATCTTGGACGGGATTCGAAGTGAACGAAGGTGAGTGAATACGGGATTTCACAAGGTCGAACAATTGACACCAAGTAACTTATGGTGCCCTCCTTCTAGCGCCAAACTGTTGACGAGCGTTTTCGGTCAACGGTTAAGATGAAAAATGTCGAAAGCAAAAGATTGAAAATGAAAGGATGGTTCGGTTTAATTACGACTTTATTAAGCGATCACGAGGTCGGCCTCTCGTACGAGGTCGGCACTTGCGATATACTTACAATTCTTACAACGAGTTTCTTACAGTTTTTAGAGAGAGAAAGTAGAGAGAAGGCAGAGTTAGTTGGATTTCAACAACCCAAAATAAATGAAATGAGCTGCTATTTATAGTAGTCTTTAATGTGGCACTATTCAGCTACTGTTCACCGGTCTTGTCGCACAGTGACCTTGAAGAGCAATCCGGCGCCCTTCTGACATGTATTTAATGCGATTTGAGGTTTCTTTAATCATTACCTGTCAGGCATTAAATACCAGCATGGGGAGCATTTAATGCTGGCAGGCTTTGTTGATTAGGGTTACTGGTAGGTCGCTAGACTATGATTACTTGTCCCATCATCCAAGGATGGCCTTCCGAATGGGAATATTTTAATGCTAATCGAAGCCTTCACCTTCCCCCTGGCCGGCCCTCTCAGATTTTCAGACCGGCGCCTCCGTTGAAAGTGTTCATGAGGCCACGAATGATCTTCTTTCTGTCCGGCTCC
Organism: Striga hermonthica; assembly: GCA_902706635.1. NCBI lineage: Eukaryota > Viridiplantae > Streptophyta > Magnoliopsida > Lamiales > Orobanchaceae > Striga > Striga hermonthica. The sequence continues at coordinate 10,851,438 of CACSLK010030184.1, read as the reverse complement.
CATCCAGGCCGGCATTTGTCCTGACTGACCCAGGCGCCGGGCTGAGCGAACGTTCCTATGGCGGCTCTGCACATCTTTAACCTTCGGTTCAACTCGGCACCTCTTCACCAGACCGGGTCTTTAACTCGGTCCTGAGAGGTTCAGTATCCGGTTCAAGCCAGGCCAACTCGGCTATCAACAAAACATTTACTATAAATATTAATACTAATAATAATAACAATCAATTTATACAATTAATAGCAATTAGGCATCTAGACATTTAATATAAATAACAATAATATATATTTACAATATCAAGCACTTAGACAAATAATTAGCAATTAGACATTAAATAATCTCAATTAGTAATAATAATAATAATATAAATAATAAATAAAAATCTCAAATAATCCTTATTCAACTGGGGCATTACAACAAGGACCTTCCAGTCTTGTGTTCTTTTTTACTACTCGCATATCATATTTAGGATTATTGTGTTATTCATCTTTTGATAGTTTGATTCAATATAGAGTATCTCGCTTGAACTCGTTTTGTTTTCCGTAGTTCACTAGACGTGTTGGAGATATTTTGGGGTTGTTTGAAAAACATTGTGATTGATTTGTTCTAGTGAATATTTTGGCATGTTCCCTTAGTCTACAAGTGTTATTTTCACTTATAGGCTACATTTGAATCTTTCGTATTTATTTATCTTCCGCTGCGTATTTTAATTTTCGAGTTTGTGTGAAAATTTGGATATCCGCGTACCTAAAATTCTAAATACTATCACTTCCAAAAAAAGAAAAAAAAAATTAATTATAATATCATCATAGCTTTTTATAAAGTTTGTACATACTTCACAATCAAATAGCTATGCTTAGACATGGTCCAATCTCAGGCCCGGCCCGGCCTTGCCTGGCCCGGCCCGGCAGGTCTCCAAGCTAAAAAATAGCAAACTAAACCAACCTTTACCGAGGCACGGCCCGAGTACACAACCTGACAGGCCGACCCGGATTCCAAACTCATTGCTTTTTTATCCCAGGCAGGCTCGACTTGGCCCGGCGGGCCATATCTTCAAAATGGTCGTCCTTGAATTGGCCCTTTAGAATTCAGGGTTGGCCCAGACTCGTTGACCGCGGGTCTGACCGGGCCGGGTCCCGCAACCATGGCCATCTCCAGTTATAATCGTATATAAATATTGCACGTGCTTCCTAGTTGGAATGTAGACCAATTTACATATCAATTATTGTTGTGAACATTATCTAATTACCTCATTTCGTCATTATAAAGAGCACCATATCAATTTTTTTGTTTGATAATCAATTTAAATATGGTGGCATATATATAACTAAATACTAACAAATTATGATATAAAATTTCATCAATGTATAAACGATTGCTATATGTATGCATCTGGGTTTTCCCATAATTTATGCAAGTCGAGCAAGCTCATCTTCCTAGTTCTTATAATATGTGTGCCAGAAATGAATGTGTACCCATTAATACGATTTTTATGAATCATGTCTATAAGTTTTCTCAATCTATCTATATATATATATTTATCTATATCTATATAAACAGAATATTTATTCACCAGAAATAGTAACAAAAAATCAATCAATATTTATTACATTCTATTATTAACAATTTTTTATTTTTCTTTTTAGATTATTCTCAAAAAATCGATCTAATATATGCATCCTTAATTCATGGGTTTTGTGGATTTAATTTAGTTAAATTTCGACTGATACTTACAATTTTGCAAAAGTCAAAAAATTCTTTTTTATTTTTTATTAAAAAAGATTACCATAAAATAGGGAATTTCGAATTAGGCAAAATACTATCACATATATCTTTTCCTAATTGCAACACATCAATTGTTTTTAAAAAAAAAAAATCGAATTGCATAGAAATCGAGTTAATTGAAGTAAAATTCAACATGAAAATTTTGTAAAAGTCAAAATTCTCTCATTTTTTATTAAAAAAATATTTTCCATAAAACTGAGAATTTCGATTCAGGAAAAATATTATAACAAGTATCTTTACCTAATTGCAATAGATCATGTTTATTAAAAAAATCGGATTGCATAGAAATCAGACCTAATTTTTAAATTGAAATTTAAAATTTAAAAATTCATTATCATTTGGATACTACTTTCTTTAGATAGGATGTTTTAACATAAAGCAGAGTAAAATAATAATCATTTGAAATTCAAAATGAAATCGGACTGGAACATTCTAAAAATTTGGGTTTTGTTTAATCCTCTATAATACAAATTTGAAATTGATTGTAATACGAGTGTAACGAATTTCACCCGGGCTCCTTCAACTCGAACGGCCTCCGTACCTGCAGAACCCAACGCCGGGGGTGGCCCCGGCGTCGGGCCTCCAATGCCTAAGTCAGTGCTCGATCAAGAGAGAGGATGTAGTAATGAAATGGATAGATCATGAATGAATGAGATACCTTAGCCTCCTTTTATAAGGGGAGTGTACCTTTTGGACTCAAGTTGGGTCTGGCCAATATCATCATGTTATATCTCTTACTCCATACGTGGGTTTATCCTCCAATATGTATTCGTTTAGTCCATTAATCCGGTCTAGTATAATATCATATATCATCTAGTCCCCCCCACTCTGGTCGAGTAAGCATGACTCGATCCAAGAGTGGAATGTCTCTTCGAGCCGTTTCCATCAACCTGCCACTGAGGTGTAATTTGAATAAGTTCTCGATCACCAAATAATCATAAAACTTCTCAATGAGCACCAGGAGACCGTAATGGATTGAAAATCGCATTACCAGCCACAGAGATAAATAATTGAGGGACCTTCGACAGAGGTCGAAAAACTGAAAGTCGAATGACAACTGAGGTCGAAAACTGAAGCCAAGAACCGAGAGACCACTGAGGTCAAAAATCGAGAATGGAGAGACCACTGATGTCGAAAACCAAAAATTGAGTAATCGTCGATGAGGTCGAAAGTCGAGAATCGTGAGATCACTGAGCTCAACAACCGAGTATCGAGAAATCATCGATAAGGTCGAAAGCCGAGAATCGAGAGACTGCTGAGGTCAAAACCGAGAATCGAGTAATCGTTGATGAGGTAGGAAGTTGAGAATCGAGAGACCACTGAGGTCGAAACCAAGAATCGAGAAACCACTGAGGTCGAAGAGCAAGTAACCGTTGATGAGGTCGAAAACTGAAAAACGAGAGCCACTGAGGTCGAAAACCAAGTAATCGCCGATGAAGTCGAAAGTCGAGAATCGAGTAATCGCCGATTACGTCGAAAAACAAGAACTAAATGACCACTCCTTGAAATCTTGAATTTGAAAATTTGAACTTAAATCTTCTACTTTTTCAATCACCCTGTTCGAACTCTCTCCACTCAATGATAGGCCTTTCCGGTTACCTCATCCTATCGCCCCCCACAGTTCAAAATTTTCAAATTCAAACCTGTTGTATATCTTCTCAAAACCCGAACGACCTGACTTCGTGATTTGCTCTGAATGAACTCCCTCGACCTGCCTTTGAAGTTCGAAAAATAAATTCGACAAGAACAGACCAAGAAAAAACCATCAACCTACTCGTGTCGTAATGAATCCCATCTACCTGCCCTTGAAGTCGAAAAATCAATTCGACAAAACCATAATCAAATAAAATTCAATCAACCTGCTCGAGCAGTTATGAATATCCTCGACCTGCCACAGAGGTTGGACAAGGCCAAACCAATCAAAAACCATCAACTTGCTCGTGCCGTAATGAATCTCATCTACCTGCCCTTGAGGTCGAAAAATCAATTCGACAAAACTATAATCAAATAAAATGCAATCAACCTGCTCGAGCAGTTATGAATATCCTCGACCTGCCCTTAAAGTCGAAAAATAATTTCGACAAGACCAAACCAATAAAAAACATCAACCTGCTCGAGCTATCCGTAATGAGCTTGATCGACCTGCCACTGAGGTCAAAAGTAAAAATTCCACAAAACCAAATCAAATAAAACCATTAACCTGATCGAGCTATCCATAATTAGCTTGATCGACCTGCCACTTAGGTCAAAAGCACAAATTCCACAAAACCAAATCAAATAAAACCATTAACCTTCTCGAGCTATCCGTAAAGAGTTTGATCGACCTGCCACTGAGGTCAAAAGCACAACTTCCACAAAACCAAATCAAATAAAACATTAATCTGCTCGAGCTATCCGTAATAAGCTTGATCGACCTGCCACTGAGGTCAAAAGCACAAATTCCACAAAACCAAATCAAATAAAAACATTAACCTGCTCGACCTATCCGTAATGAGTTTGATCGACCTGCCACTAAGGTCAAAAGCACAAATTCCACAAAACCAAATCAAATAAAACCATTAACCTGCTCGAGCTATCCGTAATGAGCTTGATCGACCTGCCATTGGGGTTAGGAAAAAATATACAATAATACCAGACCAAATAGAACCAAGTAGAAATCATCGACCTACCTCCGAGGTCCGCTCGAGCTATCCATGTGTTCGCACTTTCCCACCCAATACGAGGGATGTTCGAAACAAGAGGCCACCCAGCCCGAAGGCATGGGCTTTTCGATCAACCTGCCCATCGCAAGGGGTGTACAAAACAAGCAACCACCCAGCCTGGAGGCCTTAATCATGGTGGATTTTGTCTTCATTCTGCTCGAATTATCCATAATTAGAGCTGTAAACGAGCCGAGCCGAGCTCGAGCTTAGGGTGCTCAAGCCCGAGCTCGAGCCCTTAACGAGCCGAGCTGAGCCAAGCCGAGCTCGGCTCGTTAAGTAAATGAGCCTAAAATCGAGCTCGAGCTCGGCTCGTTAAGGTCTCGAGCTCGAGCTTTAACGAGTTGATGTCGAGCTTTAACGAGCCAAACTATAAAAACATTATATAAAAATTCTATTTTTGAGCCTTAACGAGCCTTATCGAGCCGAGCCGAGCTCAGCTCGTTAAGGCCTCGAACTCGAGCCGAACTCGAGCTTTAACGAGCCGAGCTCGTTTAATTTAACAGCACTATCCATAATGAACTCTCTCAACCTGCCACTGGGGTTAGGAACAAATATACAATAATACCAGACCAAATAGAACCAAGTAGAAATAATCGACCTGCCTCCGAGGTCTGCTCGAGCTATCCATGTCTTCGCACTTGCCCACCCAATCCGAGGAATGTTCCAAATAGGGGGTCAACCTGCCCATCCCAAGCGGTGTACTAAACAAGCAACCACCAAGCCCGGAGGCCTTAGTCATGGCGGAATTTGTCTTCAGGCACTTGCCGAACCCGGGGGCAGGGGGCCTTCCGAAACAAGCGACCACCCAGCCCGGAGGCCTTAGTCATGGTGGATTTTTGCCTTCACGCTTTCCCACCCAATCTGAGGGATGTTCGAAATAGTGGGCCAGCCTTCCCATCCCAAGGGGTGTACTAAACAAGCGACCACCCATCCCCAAGGCCTTAGTCATGGTGGAATTTTTCTTCAGACACTTGCCGACCCCGGGGGGCCTTCCGAAACAAGCGACCACCCAGCGCGGAGGCCTTAGTCATGGTGGATTTTGTCTTCACACTTGCTCACCCAATCCGAGGAATGTTCGAAATAGGAGACCAACCTGCCCATCCCAAGGGGTGTTCTAAACAAGCGACCACCCATCCCGAAGGCCTTAGTCATGGTGGGCTTTGTCTTCAGACACTTGCCGACCCCGAGGGGGGCTTCCGAAACAAGCGACCACCCAGCCCGGAGGCCTTAGTCATGGTGAATTGTTTTTCTTCGAACCTTTCGACCTGCCACTTAGGTCAAATAGGAACACATCGAGCAAAACGATATGAGAGTAATTGATCATTTTCGTTAGTCCCATAATATACATAATTATATCGAGCACGATAAAGAATCAAGTATATTTTTTGACCTCCCTTTTCTGGTTATACATGATGACATGTGCTCGAATTCTTCGACCTGCCACTGAGGTTGAAAAGGAAAACATCGAACACAATAAGATATAATAACACCCGATCATTTTGTTAGTCATCCAAAAATAATCCCAACCATGTCTATATGCATTACAATCTCAATAATTCGCCCAAAGTACTCAAACAATGAACATCTCTAAAAAATAGTGCTAAAAGGCTCAATGTGTCCATAAACCACGTGTCGATATAACACGACCACGAACAAGAGTTGAGAATAGTTTTGTACCTAAAGGTCGAGAATACCACTCCAAATTGTCTTACCTCTCCAAATTGCCACAGGTGATCGACATGCTCGTCCTTCATTATCACCCACCTTTTATGGATCTACGCTCGTTCATTTTCTTCTCGACACTCAACAGCTCGTCCGCCATAGCTTCTCAAGACTTGATTTATTTTATCGTTTCCTCGACAAAAATTCAAAGAGATATCATTATTCGTATTATATACAAGTTATCAATTTTGCAATTCTCCACGCCAAAAAAAAAAAAAAAAAACAAGATATAAAATACCAAAATCACCATCTCCTTGATTTAAGACATGCTCGAGCAATGACATGCTTAAAAATTACGAATAATCTATTTCAACAAAATCCACCTTTTAACATGAAAACTCAAATGAGAGGTTCTAGATATATCAAGATATCGAATCATATAATTTTAATCCACCTTCTCGAGCCCATAGATAAGTGCACCAAAAAACACGATAAACACAATCCTAAAATATCCTCAATTTGAAACCTGCATTTATTTTTAATCAAATATATCAACGAACAAATCAAATGTATCCACGATCAAATCTGATAATCCCCCGATCAAATCAAATATAATCATGAACAAATCAAATATACCCACGATCAAATCTGATAAATTCCTCGATCAAATCAAATGTAATCCACGAACAAATCACATATATTCCCAAACAACTCCAATATATCCACGAACAAGATATAAAATATCTCCTCGAATAAAACAATGTCTCCTCGAACAAATCAAATATCACTTCGAATAAAATAATATCTCTTCGATCAAATCAAATATCTCCACAAATAAATCAAATAATCCTCCATGAATAAACCAAATAGTATCTTGACCAAATCAAATAATATCCACGAATAAATCATATAATTCTTCACGAATAAACCAAATAATATCTCCTCGACCGAATCGAATAATATCCACGAATAAACTAAATAAATCCCCGAATAAACCATATAATCCATGAATTAAAAATATATTCCAACACGAGCAAATCAAATAGTCCTCCATGAATATATCAAATATTTTCACAATCAAATCAAATATTGTTCCAAAAATAAGTCCAATAGTACTCCACAAATAAATCCAATATTTTCACCATTTTCACCAATTAAAAAATCCTCAAGCCCATTATTTAAAGGAACCCCATACCTTCACCACGAAAATTCTATCTCAAATTACCTTACCCTCACGTCGAATCATCCTGGATTAGCTTTGAGCGCAAAATGGGGCTGTCGGACCTAGCTGGACCGGTTTGAGCCATTTTCTGGCCCCATTCTGAGCTATTGGGCCGCGCTGGGAGGTTTCTAGGCTGAAGAACGCTTGCTGGGCCATGGAAAATAGAGTTTGGGCCACGAAAATGGGCCATAGGGCGCGCTGGGCATGGGCTGAGGTCCGCGGGCCCTCGCGGGCTGGGAATGTAAGACACGCGGGCTGGAAGTTGGGCTGGACGCGGACTGGGGCTTGGATTGGGCGCGGGCTCCACGCGGCCATGCAATAAGAAGAGAGCGGGCTGCCCGGGCTGGACGCGGCCCGCGCGCTGGGTGGACAGGAGTTGGGCCGCGGACTAGGCTTTTTTTAATTCTGTTAGGCCACCGATAAAAATCGTACTGGGCCTTTCTGATTGGGCTGCTCGCTATGCTGCTGGGTTGCGGACAAGAAGTTGGGCCGCACACTGGGCACATCTCTTGGACTGAAGACGGTGGGCTACCTGGGCCTGGACCTTGACCCATTTCCTCGCTGGGCAGTAAGCTGGCTGAAGGCAGCGTACAAGACTGCAACTCGCCGGAAAATACCACCGGTGAAAACTCGCCGCCTCCGGAGAAGGTGGCTTTCTGTGTGCGCGCCTCGGTGAGACGATTTCGATGGTGCCGTCGGATTGAAGCGGTTCACCGGAAATTGACGGGAAATTGAAGAAGAAAATCAGAGGTTGACCAAAAAGTTCTTAAATCCACAAATTTTGACCGGTATATCGACGGCCTTCTCGGAAGAATTTATGCTTGATATTTTAAGGAGAGAACGAGCACGACGAGAGCTTCGCGATGGTGTAAGAATTTTTCCGATCAGACAACTTTTGGCGGCGGCAGGCGGCGGTGGTGGCGGTTTTTGATGAAGATCGGCAGCTGAAGATTCGTCTCGTTGAGTGGATTCCAGTGGTACCCTCGGATTTTCCATTGCCCTCCTGGATCATCGCGAAAATGCATTTGAATGTCTGATTTTGACCGAATTTTTGCTAGATCTGGAAACTTTGATCGCGAAATTGACGGCCTTCCTGGAGGAATTTTTGCATGAAATTTTAAGGGGATATTCACCTCGAGAAGATCTATCCGATGACGTAAACGATTTTCCGATCGGAGCACGTTTTCCGACGGCTGGCGGTGGCGGCGGCCGGTGGAGAAGAAGGAGGTTTTCGAATTTGTTCAGTCGGAACTCGTTTGACTTTTTGAACGAGTCCCACAGACGGCGCCAATAATATGAGTGTAACGAATTTCACCTGGGCTCCTTCAACTCGAACGACCTCCATACCTGCAGAACCCAACACCGGGGTGGCCCCCGCATCGGGCCTCCGATGCCTAAGTCAGTGCTCGATCAAGAGAGAGAGAATGTAGTAATGAAATGGATAGATCATGAATGAATGAGATACCTTAGCCCCATTTTATAAGGGGAAGGGGAGGGGGGGTGTACCTTTTGGACTAAAGTTGGGTGTGGCCCATATCATCATGTTATATGTCTTACTCCATACGTGGGTTTATCCTCCACGGTCTAGTATAATATCCTATATCAAATTCCATACACTTACACAATTTTACAATCTCTGTTATATTTGATTATGCAACGCGATAGAAGATGTAGCAAAAGACCAAACAAATAATGTTTTGTACAAGGATGTGTTTAATAATGTATGAGTTACATTTTGTTTTATTCCAACACATGCATTTTACGTTCTTCAAATCATCAATAAAATTATCCCGTGCATCGCACGGGTACCGCACTAGTATATATAAAGAGTCAAACAATTTACCAAAAATAGTAACAAAAAATGTCAACCAATATTTATTACATTTTATTTTTGGTAATTTTTTAATTTTATTTCTAAATTAGTCCAGAAAAATCAATTATTTATATATGCACCTTAAATTCATGGATTTTGTAAATTTAATTTAGGTAAATTTCGATTGATGCTTATAATTTCAAAAGTCTAAATTCTTTCTCATTTTTTATTCAAAAAATTATTTACCATAAAACCGAGAATTTCAAATTAGGCAAATACGATCCAATATATTTTTCCTAATTGCAACCGATCAATTGTTTATTATAAAAATCGGATTGCATAGAAATCGAGCTAATTTAGGTAAAATTTGGCATGACAACTTTGTAAAAGTCAAAATTCTCTCATTTTCTATTAAAAAAAAGTTTACCATAAAAACGAGAATTTCAAAGTAGGCAAAATACTATAATGTATCTAATGCAAGTGTGAGCGGCCTGGCCCGGTTTAGGATGGATCGAACCTCGCCTTCGCCGGTAGAACGCCGGGAACCTGTAAATAACTCTCACACTGGGGGTTGTGTCCGGTGAAGAGCCTCCGATGCTTAAGTAAGTATGTGTATGAGTATACTGGAGTTGAATAATGGAAAAATCGTGTTAAGGAAGAAAGGCTCACCCCCTTTATATAGGAGTGAGATACCTGACCTAAGGCTGCCCGGATTTGATGAGCTGGCTGCCCAACTGCCCGTCCGTACTCTGACACACCGAGCGCATGTCAGAGGTGGTGCGGGACGTTGGGAGCTGTCAGAGGTGGTTGTCGCTATCAACCAATAAGTTCTCGACACGTGTCCTTCTGTACATGGGATGAATATTCTTCTGAAATTCCGTTAGAGGCTCTTTCACGCGCCTGTGACTAGGCCGATCTATGAAGTGTTAAGTCCGCGAAGTGGTTGACCGGTTGAGGTCGACTGAACTGCTCGACTGTTCACCTGGTCGAATGGTAGATTGGTCGACTGCTTAACTGGTCGACTAGTTGGCTGGTCGATTTTCCCACCACTCGACTTAGTTTCTTCATGGTATGGCCTCTTCGACCGGTTCAGCAGACCAGTTTAGCCTTGTGGGTATAATATCCTATATCATCTAGTCCCCCCCACTCTGGTCGAGTCTGGATGACTCGATCTAAGAGTGAATTTGTGCTCGCGCTTTCCCAGATGGCCTGATGTCAGATATCGACCACCTACTGAGTTTCCCACTCATTTTTCAATTAAATCTTGTTTAATTGCCAGCAATAAAGTTGTCTGTCACACGTCTTTTCTGTCGCGCCTGCTTTTCTGCCACGCGTCACACCTGTCAGCCACTTTAATTATTGCACCTCCTCGAATAACGCGCCCACTTTGAGCGCCGCGTGAATTAATGCTCTCCACCGTAAGATCTGGCTTTAATCCAACGGTTCTCATCTTTCAACCCTTCAACTCTCCAAAGTATAAATTCAACACTTAATTTTCTGAGTTTTTCCACCTTTTCACTCTTCAACTCTCTTGCGCTCTGAAAACCCTCCTGCCAAAACCCCAACTTCTTCCTCTCGGCGATATCCTTTGTGTTCCTCCGGCTTTCTCAATTCGTTCATCTGCGACCATGAGTAAGTCATTCTTCATTTGAATTTATGTTTCCTGTGTCTTGCGCTTTTGGATTTTTTGAATTGGGTGGGTATCTCGAACTTTGTTGACTGGGTATTCTGAATTTATGTGTTGGGTGCCCGTGTTTGCTTGTTAATCATTGTGAATTTTGCTCCTTTCTTCGAAAATCTCCCGAAATTCTTGTTCTTCCCCTTTAATTTCTTCAAAATCGCCTCCTCGTAGAACCCTAACTTTGAAAACCTTCTCCTCTTCCCCTTTTCTTTTCGTCAAAATTCCTCTTTTTGATATTGTTCTTTTCTTTTTTTTTTTTTTCAGATTCTGCTACTTCGACCACCTCCTCTGATTCAGTTCAAATACTGCCCTCCGCACTCGAAGATGTTCCTCTATCCATCCTTCGCCCCGGCTATACCGTTCCCACCATTGATTTTACGGTCCGCGTCGCTTCTGCTTATTCCGGGGATACTATGGATAACATCCCCCTCCGCCATCGTCGACCTGCCTTTGGCTCATTAGATGAGCCAGAGGAGGACGAGGTCATTTCTTCTCAACCCACTTTCCCTACATCTTCGACCATTCCTCCTTCTTCCTCTCAACCTGATACTTCGAATTCTCCTCCCGAAAAACCTTCGACCAAGAACCTTACCAGGCCTCCACAAAGCGCCAATCTTCTACTTTCTCCTCTAGCATCTGGCTAAATCCCGAGAAAATCGGCCAACCTTGTGGCTGGGCATTCTATGTCCCTTCTTCCTACGATAAATATGACCATCCCCCAAGCAACTGCTATACTTTCTTCGAAATCCAATTCAAGCTTGGACTTCGCTTCCCATTAAGCCCTGAGCTGCTCCAAATTTGTGAGTAGTTCGGGCTTCCTCTACACCAACTTCCTCCCAATGCCATCCATTTCATGACCACCTTCATAATCCTCTGCCATATCCGCCTGGGTCCTTCGACCTCGTCTTCTTCCATTACTGTTACGCCCCTTCCAAACAAGGTCGACGCCTTTACCTAAAAAGCCGAAATGGCGTCCATTTCATCAACGATATTCCTACCAACATTCCTAAGTGGATTGATAGGTTTATTTTTGTCGAGCCCAGTGCTCTTTTTACTTGGCCTCTATCCCTTCGGTTAAGGAACTTCCACAAGAGAATTCTACCCCTCCTCCTCCTCCTAACGCTCTTTTCGACCAACGGGTTCACTCTTGGAACTCCAAGCCCGTTAAGTCGGAAAAGCTCCTTAAAGATGAGAGCCTCCTCCAATATTGCGGCCTCCTCACCCACAAAACCTGCCCTCCCCCCACCGAAAAGATCCTTGATCTTATTCGGATTAAGGATGATCCAGGTAATTTCGACCAGCTTGCTCGAGCGGTCTCTTTCATATTTTAATTAAGGTGAGTTTCATTGATATCGACCCTAATTTCCTGTTATTTTCTTGCAGAGGCTCCCAGTTTTAACATTCCTCTGAGGAGAGCTCCCCTGAAGAGGAAGTCTGGGGCCACTTCCGGATCGGCTGGGGATAAAGTAGAGGGGTCGACCACCTCCTCTGATCCTTGACCAGAGCCACCACAACGATCCCCTCCACGATAGACTCCGTTGCCTCCGCCACGCTGCAAAGGCCACCACAACAGCAACAGCAACAACAACAGCAACAACAGCACCAACAAAAACAGCCATCTCATCCACAACATCAACAAAAGCAACCACAAGGACGAACTCTGCCACCTCCTCCCGAGAAGAACCCTCAACACCAATCTACTTCCTCCTCGACCACCAAAACCTCAATCTCCTCCAAAACCGATGACCGCTAACAAAAAACCGCTAACCACCCAGACAAAACCATTGACTGCCAACACAGAGCCAAAGACCGCCAACAAAAAACCAATCCTCGAGTCACTGACCCTCAAAGCGCCAATCCACCTAAGACCAGCATTCCCGACAAGACTCCTCCCTCCAACGAGCTCTCTCTGAAAGGGCCACTCGTCGACTCGACCAAGACTGTGGTCGAGTCTAGGCATGAAGGGGCTCAGGGGAAACGATCATGCTCGGAGAAGTCCGAGGCAATCACTAAGCGTCCCCGCCTGAGCCATACCACCGACACCCTGGCCACAAAGCCTTCCTCCCTACTAAAGGCTTCGGTGAATGACGTGGTGACCCGCCTTGAGGGCGCTCTCCTTGAGGATGACCTCAAGGATGACGACGTTACTTTGCTGGAGCGCGGCGACCAGTTCGTACAATGTCTTGCCCAAGTATTATTCTTTGTCCTTACGTTGGTCTTTTCCTTTCTCGACCATATATGTTGAATCCCTTGTACTGAACTTTTACGTTTTTTGTCGATCATAGAGCTTGGTTCAATTCTTACCTTTGGCTAAGGAAGCTAGGGACAGCTCTCGGAAGTCCATCAAAAAACTCGAGGACGTCCTCAAGCATCTGCAGGATAAGAATTCATCTCTTCTGCACCATAATAATAAACTCCGCGAGATGCAAGCAGAGAAAAAAACCGAACTCGAGGTCAGGATTAAGTCCCTTGACGGAGAGCTCGATAAAAAAGACAAAGCTTTCATGGAAAAAGATGTCATCCTTGCAGTGACGGCGGCAGCAGAGAAGGAGGCTGCCTTAAAGGAAAAAGAAATAGCGCTCGAGCAGGAGCAGACTGCTCGAGTTCAGGCGGAGGCTGCTCGGGCACAAGCAGAGGCTGCCAGAGCAGAGTTGGAGGCCACCTTGGCCAAAGAAAGGGCTTCCCACTCCAGACAATGCAAACGCTACGCTGATGCTGCTGCTCTTCGGTCACGACAAATGATGTGGGCTACCACCACCGGGCAGCTCTTCCTTCGAGAGCATCACGCACAAGTGGTGGCTGATTTCATGCAGTCACCGCAGTTTTTGAAGGAGGTGTAGGAATTTGGGGTGGACTGCTTCCAGTTCGCCTTGTAGAAAGTCGGCAAGCAGATCGCCGAGGATGACTTCGAGCAGCTCGACCCTAGGGCCATCTGGGATGCCTTGCCCAAGGTTCCTCCTAGCTTCCAGGGCGTTCCTAACCTACCGCTCGAGCATGAGTGGTGGTCAGGACTGCTCGAGAGAACTTTGGCTCGCTCAGAAATATTGAAGAAAATATATGCTCTGCCTAATGGCGTGACTCCTCCAGCTCTCATGTTGGTTGCTTTGGCTGAGTCTATTCGACAACGTCCACTTAACGAGGCCTGCGATTCGACCTCTGGGACCAGCCATCCGCCCGATCCAAATGCCAGCACGAGCAACACTGACTCTACTGCCGCTCCTCCTCCATAGAGCAGTTCTGTATTTTTTAATTACTATTTGTATTTTAATGAACTTTTGAAATATTTTGAACTCTTCGTGATCTTCTTGGAATGGGAATGTTTTGTTCAATTTTGCCTATATCTTCGATAATGCTTGTGATGATTTGATTTGGTACGCTTGTATAACTCTTCAACGGGGTAATTGGAATGAACTTCAATACACGATCAACACACCTTACACATTTTAACTTGTACCTATCCATGCGCGACCATCCAGCCTCATGGCTTTAAACATGATGGATTTTGAATTTTGAACACATGCCCACCTTCAGAGGTGGTCGAAGCATGCGACCATCCAACCTCATGGCCTTAAACATGATGGGTTTTAAATGTTGAACACATGCCCACCTCCAGAGATGGTCGAAGCATACGACCATCCAGCCTCATGGCCTTAGACATGATGGGTTTCGAATTTTGAACACATGCCCACCTTCAGAGGTGGTCGAAGCCTGCGACCATCCAGCTTCATGGCCTTAAACATGATGGGTTTTCTGCACCACTGGATTTCTCCTACCACACTTACGCCTTCATACCTACCCTCTGGGCTCGGGAGTTCACCTGTAGCTCCATTGGCTTTGTTGATTTTCTTGTCTTTATGTCCCTCCGTACAGTCCTGGAATTTTGATCATGATTGATTTGGTCTTCACACTTGCCCACCCGCGAGGAATGTTCCAAACAGGAGGCCTCCCAGCCCGAGGGCGTGAGTAATCGACCAACCTGCCCACCCCAAGGGATGTTCCAAACAAGCGAACACCCATCCCGAGGGCCTTAGTCATGGTGGGTTTGGTCTTCACACTTGCCCACCCGCGAGGAATGTTCCAAACAGGAGGCCTCCCAGCCCGAGCGAGTGAGTAATCGACCAACCTGCCCACCCCAAGGGATGTTCCAAACAAGCGACCACCCAGTCCGAGGGCCTAGTCATGGTGGGTTTGGTCTTCACACTTGCCCACCCGCGAGGAATGTTCCAAACAGGAGGCCTCCCAGCCCGAGGGCGTGAGTAATCGACCAACCTGCCCACCCTAAGGGATGTTCCAAACAAGCGACCACCCAGCCCGAGGGCCTTAGTGTGGGTTTTGGTCTTCACACTTTCCCACCCGCGAGGAATGTTCCAAACAGGAGGCCACCCAACCCGAGGGCGTGAGTAATCGACCAACCTACCTACCCCAAGGAATGTTCCAAACAAGCGACCACCCAACCCGAGGGCCTTAGTCATGGTGGGTTTTGGTCTTCACACTTTCCCACCCGCGAGAAATGTTCCAAATAGGAGGCCACCCAGCCTGAGGGCGTGAGTAATCGACCAACCTGCCCAACCCAAGGGATGTTTCAAACAAGCGACCACCCAGCCCGAGGGCCTTAGTCATGGTGTGTTTGGTCTTCACACTTGCCCACCCGCGAGGAATGTTCCAAACAGGAGGCCACCCAGCCCGAGGGTGTGAGTAATCGACAAACCTGCCCACCCCAAGGGATGTTCCAAACAAGCGACCACCCAGCCCGAGGGCCTTAGTCATGGTGGGTTTGGTCTTCACACTTGCCCACCCGCGAGGAATTTTCCAAACAGGAGGCCACCCAGCCCGAGGGCGTGAGTAATCGACCAATCTACCCACCCCAAGGGATGTTCCAAACAAGCGACCACCCAGCCCGAGGGCTTTAGTCATGGTGAGTTTTGGTCTTCACACTCGCCCACCCGCGAGGAATGTTTCAAACAGGAGGCCACCCAGCCCGAGGGCGTGAGTAGTCGACCAACCTGCCCACCCCAGGGGATGTTCCAAACAAGCGACCACCCAGCCGAGGGCCTTAGTCATGGTGGGTTTTGTCATCACACTTGCCCACCCGCGAGGGATGTTCCAAACAGAAGGCCACCCAGCCCGAGGGCGTGAGTAATCAACCAACCTTCCCACCCCAAGGGACGTTCCAAACAAGTGACCACCCAGCCCGATGGCCTTAGTCATGGTGGGTTTTGGTCTTCACACTTACCCACCCGCGAGGAATGTTCCAAACAGGAGGCCACCCTGCCCGAGGGCGTGAGTAATCGACCAACTTGCCCACCCCAAGAGATGTTCCAAACAAGTGACCACCCAGCCCGAGGGCCTTAGTCATGGTGGGTTTTGGTCTTCACACTTGCCACCCGCGAGGAATGTTCCAAACAGGAGGCCACCCAGCCCGAGGGCGTGAGTAATCGACCAACCTGCCCACCCTAGGGGATGTTCCAAACAAGCGACCACCCAGCCCGAGGGCCTTAGTCATGGTGGGTTTGGTCTTTACACTTGCCCACCCGCGAGGAATGTTCCAAATAGGAGGCCACCCAGCCCGAGAACGTGAGTAATCGACCAACCTGCCCACCCCAAGGGATGTTCCAAACAAGTGACCACCCAGCCCGAGGGCCTTAGTCATGGTGGGTTTTGGTCTTCACACTTGCCCACCCGCGAGAAATGTTCCAAACAGGAGGCCACTCAGCCCGAGGGCATGAGTAATCGACCAACCTGCCCACCCCAAGGGATGTTCAAAGCAAGTCACTTCCGAACCAAACCATATCATACATCCTGTCATCCAGATCATTCCAACATTCCAAGCATAAGAAGGTATTCGATAAAGCAAGTAATACCGAAAGATAACAGCAATCTTTTAATTTCTGAACAGGATTTGCAAGTTACATATTCGTTCAAACTTCCAAAATCTTTTTGAAAAAAGCAAAAATTTTACACATAATATTTTTTCAAATTAGTTATGTTCCATGACCTGGCGAGTGATCGTCTTTCTGCATCCTTTAGAGAATATGCTCCTCCAGCATACACCCTCTCGACCAGGTATGGTCCTTCTCAGTTTGGCTCCAGCTTCCCCACGTGTTTGAGCACGTCAACACGTTTCCAAACCAAATCACCCACTTGGAATCTGCGGACTTTCACCTTCTTGTCATGGGTTGCTCGCATCCTTTTTTTGTAAGCTTCCACCCTGATCGCCGCCCTTTCGCGCAGCTCCTCGATAGTATCTAAAGCCGCCGTCATGAGTTTTTCATTTTTCTCCGGGTCATATATGCTCGACCTTTGCGACGATAGCTCGACCTCGACTGGCGGCAGTGCTTCCATCCCATAGACCAAACTGAAGGGGGTTTCTCCTGTTGTCGACCTCGGGGTTGTGCGGTATGCCCAAAGTACTGAAGTTAGCTTGTCGACCCATACCCCCGAGGCCTTTTCCAGCCTTGTTTTCAGCCCATTCAGTATAATTCGGTTGGTCACCTCGACTTGGCCATTGGCTTGCGGATGAGCGACAGAGGCAAAATGTTGCTCGATCTTTATTTCCTCACACCACGCTCGAATCCTCTTACCATTGAATTGAGTTCCATTGTCGGATATCAACACTTTGGGCACGCCAAACCTGCAGCAAATATTATTATATAAGAAATTGATGACTTTCTCCTCTGTGATCTTCGCTAAGGGCTCGGCCTCCACCCATTTCGTGAAATAGTCTACCGCCACAATAAAAAATTTCCTCTGCCTCGTCCCTTGCGGCATCGGCCCCACCAAGTCGATTCCCCACTGTGCGAATAGTATAGGGGCGCTCATTGTTGTCATGGCTTCTGCAGGCTGATGAATCAATGGGTCGTGCTTCTGGCATTGCAAACACTTCTTCACCATCACCCTAGCATCCTCCTTCATTGTCGGCCAGAAATATCCTACCCTCAGGATTTTTGCGACCAAAGCCCCCGATTTTCTATGGTCACTGCAGTATCCCTCGTGTACTTCTCTCAATACGTATCGACCCTCCTCTTTGGTCACACAATGTAAGTACGGTCCAGCTTAAGATCGTTTGTAAAGAATACCTCCATGCTCGAAGAACCTCCTTGCTACCTTTAACGCCCCTTCCTTCAACTCCTTTAAGATTGGGGCCCTCCAGTCCTCAACCTCCTCGATCTCAATCACCTCCGCCTCGACCACACTTTTCTCTAAATGCAATAGAGTCACACTTCTACTTTTGCAATCCACCAGACTCTGAGCAATCTTCGATAACAAGTCTGCTCGACCATTCTCCCCTCGAGGGATCTGTATCAACTCAAGTGAATTGAACTCATCCTTTAACCTCTTCATCTCATCCACATACTTCTGCATCCGATCTTTCTTAACTTCAAAACCCTCTTGAAAATGCCCAACCACCAATTGAGAGTCAGAATGCACTTGCACCTTTCGGGCTCCCCCCGCCATAGCTAATTGCAAACCTTTGATTACCGCCTCATACTCAGCTTCATTATTGGACACCCTGAATCCCACCTTGGCTGCAAACTTCAAATAATCGCCCTTAGGGGAAACAAGAACAATCCCCAATCCTGCTTCGCTTCTCGCCACAGATCCATCTACAAATAGCTGCCATAGTCCTCCAGACTCCTCCTCGATTTTCGTGCCTTCCTGGATAAAATCCGCCAACACCTGTGCTTTAATAGCCCTTCTCGGCTCAGATATTAGCGAGTATTCACTCAATTCGACCGCCCATTTCACCAATCGGCCAGACACCGAAGGCCACCCGAGCGTCTCTCCCAGCGGCATATTCGTCCTTACCCTCACTTTATGATTTAGGAAATAAGGTCTCAGTTTTCGAGCAGCTACAACTACCGCCAGAGCACATCTCTCAATCTCCGAGTACCTCATCTCCGCTCCTTGCATCACTCTGCTCAAATAATAGATAGGAAATTGTGCCACCCCTTCTTCTCGTAACAACACCGAACTCACTGCCCTCTCTCCAATAGAAATATATAGGACCAGATTCTCTCCTTGCACTTGCTTAGCCAACAAGAGAAGGTTAGCTAGCACTCTCTGCAACTCCTCGAATGCACGCTGAGCTTCGTCCATCCACTGAAACTTCACGCTCTTCTTCAGTGTTTTGAATAATGGGCCACTCTTCTCCGCCACTTTGGATATAAAGCGGCTCAGCCCCGCAATGCGACCGGCCAAAATCTGTACCTCCTTAACACTCGCTGGTGATTTCATCTCCATTACCATCTGCACTTTCTCCGGGTTCACCTCGATACCTCTCTTGGTTACCAAGTAACCCAAGAATTTCCCCGACTTCACCCCGAACGAGCACTTGGCTGGATTCAACATCATCCCATACCTCCTCAAAGTCAAGAATGTTTTCTTCAAGTCCCACACATGATTCATCTCTTCCTTACTCTTTACTAGCATATCATCCACATAGACCTCCATATTCCTCTCCAATTGCTCCTTGAAAATTTTGTCCACCAACCATTGATACGTGGCACCCGCATTCTTCAGGCCTAACGGCATCACCACGTAACAATAAGTTCCTCGACTCGTCACGAAGCTCACCCTCTTCATGTCCTCTCTTGCCAAGGGAATTTGATGATATCCTTGCGAGGCATCCATCAGGCTCAACAACTCGTACCCAGCAGTTGAGTCGACCAGCTGGTCGATTTTAAGCAATGGGTACAGATCCTTCGGGCATGCTTTGTTTAGATCGCGGAAATCGATGCACATCCTCCATTTCCCTTCGGCTTTGGACACCATTACTGTACTTGATAGCCACTCCGGGAATCGGACCTCCTTGATATGCCCCGCTCCCAACAGCTTCTCGACCTCCTGCTTGATAATTCTATCCATCTCCGCCCCATGGTGCCTTCTCTTTTGTTTCACCGGCCTCACACTGAGGTCGATGTTTAAGCGGTGCTCGATCACTTCCGCACTTATCCCAGTCAACTCTTCTACCGTGTAGGCAAAGATATCGGCGAACTCCCTCACCAAACTGATTAGCTTCGACCTAACTGGATCCTCCAACTCTTTCCAGATCCTAAACTTCCTCTCCTCATATCCCTCAACCATCTGGATTTCTTCCACCTATCCTCCTGGCTCGATATCCTCCTTCTCCTTGCCCTTCTCCAATCTCTGCCTGTCCTCCTTCGAGCTCGACCCACCTGGTCGATTAATCTTCTCCTCATTCTGCTTGGCCTGCCTCTTCGCCAATTTTTTGTTATTGCTCGCCGTCGTCTGGTAGCAGCTTCTCGAAGTAAGTTGATCCCCGGCAATCTCACCAACATTTTCGCCCACCGGATACTTGATTGTCATGTGGTACGTGGATGCGGCCGCCTGGAATGCGTTCAAGCTCGTCCTCTCCATAATGATATTGTAAGATGATTCAGCTCCCACCACTACAAATCTCACCATCCGCACCTTTCTCATCATTCCCGATCCTAGCATCACTGGTAAACTTATTTCGCCCATCGACATCACCTCTCCTCCGTTGAAGCCATAAAGATCCGTGGCCACCAGATTTAGCTCCATGTTCAGCTCCTTGTTAATCTGCACAAAACATTCATAAAACATCACATCTACCGAACTCCCGGTATCATTAAACACCCTCTTCACATAAAAACCCGCAACCTCCACAGTAATCACCAAAGCATCATTGTGGTAAGACCACTCCTTCCGCATCCTCCGCTTTAAAACTTATCACTGGCATGCGAGCCGTAATTCCGACCTCCTCTCTCTTCCTTTTCACAACTCGAGCGTGTCCTTTCTTGCCATTATTCGAGTCACCATCCGTTGGCCCTCCTGAGATCATATAAATCGTTCCTCTCTTCATGAGAGTTTCGCCTCCTTGACCTCCTTTCTCTCCATCCCTCCTGAACCTCTTTTCTTGACCATCTCGACCATCTCTATCGCCCCCCTCCTCATCTCTATCACCCCTTTCCTCCGAATCCTCTCGACATCTTCTTCTTCCTTTCCTCTTCAACCTATCATGGTATACAAACTCCTTCAAGTGTCCCGCCCGAATCAACCTTTCAATCTCATCTTTCAAATGCCTGCAATTCTCCGTGGTATGGCCAAAGTCCCAATGGAATCGACAATAAATGTCTGACCTAGGTCGGGTCGGGCCTGTAAATCTCGTCTTCGGCCACGTCACATTCTCGATCGACATCTTCTGCTCCATCGCCTCAAGCACTTTTGTCATATCTTTCCTCAAGGGTGTGAAATTGTGGTACCTCTGTCTCTCGAACAACAACGGCCTCCCTTGCCACATGTCATCCCTCCTCGTTTGCTTTGAATCTCGCCCCCTCTCTTCTAGGCGATGCCCTCTTCGGCCCACTCCGCCTGGGCGAACTTCTCCTGGGTGATCTTCCCCTTGGCGGGCTGTTTTCTTTCTTTGGCTCTGGTCGAGCAGCTCCCTCTAATGTTGCAAACTCCACCTCCATCTCCTCCAAGTTAATATACTTCATGCACCGCTTCAAAACATCCTCATATGATCGAGCAGGGGTCTTTGCCAATGAAGTTCGGCAAGGCCCCGCTCGAAGACTCCTTATCAACCCTCCTGCCTTCACCTCATCCGACGCTGAGTGCACCTCCAAGCACGTTTGATTATATCGAGCAACATACTTCCTCAGCGACTCTTTCTCTCCCTGCTTCATCGCCATCAAGGTCAAATATGTCTTCTCCTGAGCCACCGCGCTCGAATATTGATTAGTAAGCTTGCTGGCGAAATCCTCAAAATCTGCAATCGACCCCGGAGGCAGTTGATGAAACCAATCGAGCGCTCTTCCACGCAAGGTCGATAATAATGCCCTGCAACATACAGAATCAGAATATCCATGCAACACAGCCATATTTTCAAAAGTCCTCACATGCCTCGACGGGTCAGATGACCCGTCATACACCAAGTTAGTCTTATTGAAATTATTCGGCAAAGGGGCCGCGAGAATCTCCCCCGAAAAAGGATGTCCTCGAGCTCTCCTCTCCGGCCTCCCTTCAACCTTGTCTTGCAACTGGCGCAACTGCTCCGCCATCCTCTCCATCACATGATCCCTTACTCCTCCACCATCTCCATAGCAAGACACATCCTCTTCCTGATTTCCCACCACCGTGGTCGGCGCAGTCGTGGCGTGAGACGTGTGGCTTGTGACTTGCTGCACTGCCTGTGCCGCCGCGGCCACCACCATCCTCTACATCTCCTCCTTCGTCATCGCCACCATCTGTTGACCGGGGGCTTGTACACCTGCCTGCGGTGGCGCTCCTCCTTGCACCACCGCTCCTCCTGGTTGCGCCACCACTGGGTTTTGGGGCGGCAGCGGTGGCATCGCCGCCGTAGCTGCTGCACGAGTCTCATAGGCACGACTAGAGCTTGCATCTCCTCCGGGAATCGCCGTCGATGCTCCCACACCTTGAAGGACGGGTGTAGGAGTGACCGGCGTCTGCGAGGGGCCAGTGAAACCTGGAAGAGGGTCTTGCCCCATCGGCCTGGTCGTCGTCCAAGCGTCATCGAACGTCGACTGCAAGTTGGTTTTGGGAATTCCGTCCGCCATAGCTGAGCTTCAAACACAACTTTTCGAACAAAAGTCCCACAGATGGCGCCAATAATGCAAGTGTGAGCGTCCTGGCCTGGTTTAGGATGGATCGAACCTCGCCTTCACTGGTAGAACGCCGTGAACCTGCAAATAACTCTCACACCGGGGGTTGTATCTGGTGAAGAGCCTCCGATGCTTAAGTCAGTATGTGTATGAGTATACTGGAGTTGATTAATGGAAAAATTGTGTTAAGGAAGAAAGGCTCACCCCCTTTATATAGGAGTGAGATACCTGACCTAAGGCTGCCCGGATTTGATGAGCTGGCTGCCCAAGCTGCCTGTCCGTACTCTGACACACCGCGCGCATGTCAGAGGTGGTGCGGGACGTTAGGAGCTGTCACAGGTGGTTGTCGCAATCAACCAATAAGTTCTCGACACGTGTCCTCCTGCACATGGGATTAATATTCTTCTAAAATTCCGTTAGAGGATGCTTAAGGTCGACTGAACTGCTCGATCGTTCACCTGGTCGAATGGTAGATTTGTCGACTGCTTAACTGGTCGACTAGTTGGCTGGTCGATTTTCCCGCCACTCGGCTTGGTTTCTTCATGGTATGGCCTCTTCTACCGGTTCAGCAGACCGGTTTAGCCTTGTGGGTATAATATCCTATATCAGTATCTTTACCTAATTGTAACAGATCATGTTTATTAAAAAAATCAGATTGCATATAAATCGGGCCCACTTAATTGATTTGTTTAAACATGTCTAGAATCTTGATATAATTTGTGGCGATAAACGATGTACCAAAAGACTAAATAAATAATTTTGTGTACAATAATGTGTTTAATAATATATAAGTTACAATGTAGTTTATTCAAATACATGCATTTTACGTTCTTCCAATAATCCAATCATCCAAATATAAATGCTTACCTTAATAAAATCAGCACGTGCATCGCACGAGTACCACACTAGTTTATCTCATAACGTAACTTGGGGGTATCTAAGACGTTCATGAGCTTGGAATTAACTTGAGCCCGTTTAGCTAATGAGTCAGGCTTAACTCATTAGTGTATTTTTATTTTAATAGTTTGAGTCGTAAAGACTCGACTTTATCTCAATAATGAATAAATGAGTCGAGCTCTTTCAATTAAATAACCGAACTCAACTAGATAAAGTTTCAAATACTCGAGTTGAATTCCAAACTCTTTGCAATAAAAAGAGCAAATGAGACTCTTTTATTTGTCCCCAATTTAATTAACTATCAATTCACATCATTTCTCTCATATTTATATCAAATCAACTTTAAATATTTTATTTTATATATTATTTTAATTTTAATATAATCTCAAAATATCACTAAAAATTAATAATAACAATTTTTTCAAAATTAACTCTGATTAACTCGAAATATTCTATTTGAGTAGATATATTTGTATCAAAGTCACAAATAATTCAATTAAGTGATTCCATATAGGGATGACAATGGGGCAGGTCGGGCTGGGTAGTTCAGTACCCGGACCTGCCCCGCGACCATAGGCCCGCGCCCCGACCTGGCCCGTGACCCGCCACGGGTCCAAGAATGTCGCTCGCGACCTGGCCCGCGCCGGGGCGGGCCGCCCTGCCGTGGCCCGCCCCTTTTGATTTTTTTTTCCCTACAAATTGTTTAATTCTAATTTCACAATGAATTCAACACCAACAACAGAAGCATGAGCAATGAATTCATAAACAATTCAACATCAGTTCAGCATTTCTCATAAGATCATAATTCATAAACCTAATTCTAACTTAAACACATCACATATAACAAATTAGCATGTGTCAAAGATAAAACCCCATCAATTTCAAAGATATAGCAACAATCATTATTTTTTTTTAGAATTTTAGTAATTACTAATTACATTAAATCTGCAGTGGAGTGCGTCGAGTCGGCGGGTGCCGCGGCGGCGAGGCGTCGGAACTCGGAAGCAGTGAGGCGTCGCAAAGAGGGAGACTGGGAGAGGCCGGAGGCAACGCGATTTCACAAGGCAGAAGGTCCGACGATGACTGTCGACTAGTGTTTGGTGCCTGACTGAGAGAGACGAGAGTGGCGAGTCGGAGTGGCGCCCGATTAGTCTGCTGATGAGAGAGAGGCGGGGTGCGCTAAGGGTAAGTATAAGGTATGAAATATGAAACCTATTTACTTTAATATATATATATATATATATAAAATTCGGGCCGGGGTAGGGCGGGGCGTGGCTATAAATAGGACCCGGACCTGGCCCGTTTTTCAAACGGGGCGGACCCGCCTGGCCTGTTTGGTCAAGCCTGCCCCAAATGCTCCAGGTCGGGCTGGGTCTAGGTTTTTTTGCCATCCCTAATTCCATATTTCTATTTTCATCCTCTTTTTTCACCCCTTTTCACACACGCAGTAAAAACTAGGATCAAGTCGAGTCACCAAAAAAATCCCATTTAACAGTGCAGTCAATTTAAAAACTTACTGTAGTTTTATATTTTGGGATGTGAATTTCAAGAAAAATGGCTTTAGGAAATAGAACAGTCGAGGCACGTAAGATACGCTCTCCTTAAGACGAAATAGCCCCGTATATTACCCACGGTTCACGTCTAACGCCTCCAAGATACAACGACTTTCGATTTGTGTATAGTGGTAACTCAAATACACAAACCTTCGGTGAACAATACTTATGTTCTGAACTCTCAAGATTGAAAAGAAAGAACAAAGAACACAATATGAATATGAACTTTGTAAAAGGATGCAAAGATTATGAAAATATTTCATGTGATGACCATTTCACTTCATGGGTATTTATAAGTGTTATAACACATCTTTAGGGGGTTCAAGACATCAAGAGACACCTTTTGGGACGTGCCCGGTCGATTAAAACCGGTTAGAAACCTTTTCGGTACGAATAGGTGCTTCAGCGTCGCGAGCTCGTCGCGCCCGCGACGCCCTGTCGCGTTCGACAGAAGCTCCGGGCGAAGAAGACTTCCGCGTCCGTGCCGATCTCGCGCCCGTGACGAGTCTTGTTCGCGAGTGTCACGCCCGCGACGGGTGATGCGGAAGTGGCTTTCGGGGCTCGAGAACGTCGAGAGCCGATGGCCGAGACGATCCGAAAAGGCGGATAAAAGGGCCAAAACCACGCATGCATGGCCTAAAAGATGTACGCGAGCTCGAATACAAGGACACACGCCCGAAGATCACGCACGGTGCGCGTGCGACGTGAGGTTTAAACACGGACGCGGTGTGACTTGAACGTCAAAATTGACAAGGAGCTTCTAGAAGATTCAAGTCCAAGATTCTAGCAGATACTTATTAATTAGATTAGTTATTATTTAAATTAGTTAGTTTAATTAATTAATTGTTAGCTTAGTAATTATTTAGTTAGTGGTGTTAGCAGGATAGGTTAGAATAATTTGTTGTTATTATATTTAGTTAATAGTTAGATTAATGTTAGAATGTTAGTGGCCTGAGTTATTAGTTAGTATATTAGTTTAGGAACTTTATTATTTAGTTAGCCGTGAGGTATAGGTTTAGATGTTAGGAGTTTTATTTATTTTGTTAAGTCTTGGGATGCAAGCCATTTAGTTACCTTAGGACTAGATATTATTGCCTAGTTAGAATTATAGTTCTCATAGGACTAGATCTAGTTTTTCTTATAAATACCTATGTACTCATTCAATTTTATTCAAGCAATGAATTAATGAAAAATCGACCTTTGGTCACCAACTTCTTGTGTTAGAATTCTTTTGAGTTTTAGTACAAAATCCTTGTATCGAAAAGGGCGTTTCACCGCATAGTTCGAACAAGACGAGTTTGGCAAGGATTCACGTCCGAGCTGTCTCAACTATCGTGAGAAGATAAGGAGCAATCCGAGTCGTCCACACCTATCGCCGAGAAGGAAGCCGTGGCAAAGCAACTTTCGAAGCAAATCGAGTTGAGCCGGATACACGAACTTCATCATTGGTACTTTCATTGAGAGGGTCGGTCGTGTATCTTGTTGAAACTTTTTTCCTTCTTCTTTCTTTTTTATTTTTTATTTTTCTTTCGTGAGTTTAGAATTAAAAAAAAAATTATATATATTTGTGTGAGTTGCTTGAGAAGCAGAAAAAAAAAAAAAAAAAAAA
>CACSLK010030184.1:10796225-10806384 GCA_902706635.1 Striga hermonthica | reverse complement strand
TTTTTTTTTTTTTTTTCTATTACCACTGTTTTTCTTGGGTTTCATCTCTAGTTTATCCCAACTTGTTTGGGACTAAAAGCTTTGTTGTTGGTGGTGTTGCATGTAATTCAAAAATATAAATATATTATTATTACGTATTTTCATAACACTATTTATCTAATCATATAGTCTTATGTAGCAATTATTTATATTTATTATTTGTAGTTTTTATATTTTATTTAATATAAGCTCACAATTCCAAAGTAGCACTTTTCTTCCAGTCAAAAAATTGTTTTAACCTTTGGTCACTTATCTTATTGAAATATTTTATTTTTCAAAATATTCTGTATCTAACCTGACCTTTCAAATTTTGAGAGTGAAGGCCCAGAAGATCCTGTGGCATTTTGTGTTTGAGGGGTCTAAAAAGTAATTTAAGAGAAATTTGGGGGACAAAATTAGATATTCGGATTCTGATTATTTCATTTGTTCACTAAAGGTGCGTGACACGGTGACAGTGTTTTCGTTTTCATCCATAGAGACTGATACGTAGATGAACAGCTTTATTTTTGAGTTGTTGTTATTTGATATTTTTTTAATTAAATATCAAAATTTTAACCAACTTATTAATTATATTTTGTTTTACGTTACCAACACCAAATATGAAAAAAAGTATGTTATAGTGTTTTTAATATTTGATAAAATGTATTAAACTTTAGTTATTAATTTAAACTTCAATAAAAAGAATAACTCACTCCCTTTTTTTTTCGACACGAAAAATAATAATTAGAAAACACAAATATTTACAACCTGGTACAGTTAAATAGTTGAATCAATCAGCTACTAAACTGAAACTATCAGAGGACTACCCCAACAGAGTACAACTGCTCCCAAATCCTAGAGCCACAAACTCAAACTAAGACACTAAACTGCAACACAAAATTAGAACTCCCACTAGTGAGAGAATGAAAACTCATACATTGGAGAATAACACACTCCATCAAAAGATAATAACACATCCACAACCCAAACACACAATAAAACAAAACAACACACACTTAAACTAACAATAGAATATTACCTCCCCTACAACTCGCGAGCACATCGCTACAACCACATTGCCCAGCGCACAAGCCAAAACCTGCGACGAGCCATACTTCACAATCAACAACAAAAGAGAGTTGCGGATCAGAGCCCCATAACTAAAACTCCAACTTACTCAAGTGGCTAGTCAGATTTGGCAAGGAGACAAGTCTCAGCCTAGGTTTGAGCTCCCGCAGTCTTCAATCAAGAGATGAACAAACGCCTTGGTAGTAGATCCGACAAGCCTTGCCGGAGGAGCCAATGCTTTCACCACTTGGGGGTCCACCCGAACCCAGATCTGACGAGCGGAAGGCAAGACGAACACCATCAACTCGGCCCGAGGCTGGATGCCAGTAGTTGTGCGACGGTGGCCAGGCGAGAAGAGGGGGGCTCTTCAAAATCTGTACTGCCGAGTTTTGCTTAAGATAACTCCTTCACTCCCGTTAAAAATGCCATTGATATTGATTATTTTGATATGGAAATGGAAAGAAAGAAAAATGCATATTTTTTTTTTTTATCTTAACTTAAAAAAAATGAAAGATGGAATAAATGAGAATATTATTATTCTTTGTTATAATCTAAATATCTATACAATAATAATAATAATAATAATAATAGTAATAATAATAATAATAATAATAATAATAATAATAATAATAATAATAATAATAATAATAACCATTTACCAAAAAATAGTAGCAAAAAATGGGTCACAATTTAATGCAACCCATAAATAGTAAGTTTTATTATTTTTCTTATTTTTTTTAAAATCATACAACATTAAATGTTGACCTAAATTTCATACTTTAGTTAATTTTATTATTTAAAAATTATGGCTAAGATCTATTAAGTGTGCATGTTTTTTTTTTATTTTTTTTTTCTTAGAAACAATGAACAACATTAAAATCTTGGTCTCTATATTTATTAAATCTCAATTCAAAAGAAAACAAAAGTTTTAGAATCTTGATCTTGTATTTGTACCTTTCAAAAAATATACTAAACACTAAAAATATTATTTAAATATCATTTTCCGCAAATGATGACAATTATTTGTCTGAAACGTGTGATAATAAACTTGGTAGAGTTTATCAGTTATTTTGTTTACCAATCTATTGCTTTTTTTTTTAACTTGGTTTCAAAAGGTAATATAATTTTTAAAATCTCAGTCTCAATAATTGTGCATTTAAAAAATATATTTAATGATATATAATATTTGTTAAAAGTATACGATTTTAAAAACATCATTATAAATTGTATGTGGATATTCAAATCATTTTATAATTGCAACCGGCTTTGTTAAATCTTTAAGAAAATATGGAAATGAGCATAACTAGTAGTTTGAATAGTATACAGATCTAAAATTAATACTCACGTGGATTCTAAAATTCAGATTTATAACTATCACAATCTTTTGAAAATTGAATAATATATTGTACACAAGATTTTTTTTTTAACTAATTAAATTTTTTATTACTATCTTAAAATCGCGTAAAATTTTAAGATAAGTTAAGACTCGATTTCAAAACTCAATCCTTCGAGATAAACACATTTTTAATAGTACACAAATTTTAAAATTAATACTCAAGTTAATTCTACAATCCAAATGTATACTTATCATCAACTTTTGGAAATCTATAACTATATCTATATTTTATTTCGAACTCGAAATCCTCTGTTGCAGTAATTGTAGTGACTAATATTTTATATACTTTTAAACATATTTTTTTGGGTAAATATTTTACACATTCTATAGATTAAATTGTGTGCGTGTGTGTGTATGTGTTAAATTTAAATGTCCTTAGACATGTTTTATAAAAATTTTAGGTGAATTCAAATTTTTTAAGAATAATATATAATATTTTACATAATCTTATATATGTTATATACTATTTTAGTTGTTTTTAATATTTTTAACATACATGCTTTATGTTATTATAGACAGGATAATTTTATATTGTAAATTATATTACATGTTAACCTCACTTCTTTAATTTGTAAATATTATTTAATATTGTTTACTCACTCACTAATTTATAGTCTATTACTATAAAATACAGTTAAGAAAAAATATTTGAAAAACTCAAAAATAATTGTTTCATTTTCCCGCTTTTTTATGTCATTTTCCCGCTTCTATTTTTCAATTTTTACCCTTTCTAGAATTTTTTTTTTTGCATTATCCCGCCTATGCCACATTTTCAATTTCAAAACACGATTCCAAAAAATCTCCCAAATCACTATATTACCTATCTGTGCGGCTGAAATTATGTTTTTACTTTAAATAAAAAGATTACATAGAAGATTTTTTTGTTATATAATTTTCATACCATCTACCACGCACTGAAAAATTATTCAAAAGTCTTTCAAACCCAAAACCCAATTCGGCCAAAAATTCACTCACTCCATTAAAATTCGCCTCGATTAGGTCCAGAAAAAAATCTGAAATACATCGCAAACCCGAAACCCCAATTGAACCAAAATTCTCCTCCGCCGCCGGATCCATTAAAATTCGCCTCGATTAGCTTGAGAACCCAAAATCCCAATTCGGCCAAAATTAATCTCCTCCTTTTCTGAGATAGCCAGCGGCGGCGATCTCCATGAGTTCTCAATCATCTTCGGAGCCCGCTACTTAAGTTTAGATACAGGTAACAACGAACCCTGCCGCCCGTTCGACATGTCCCTGAAGACCGGCGCGGGGATAATCGATTCTGTGACGGTGAAATTTGGATCTATCGGCGGTGGAAGCCCCGAGTTTATGCTTCACTTCAAGTGCAAATATTGAGATTTTTTCGTTCGGAGGTCCACGGGAACAAATGTATCTGGCGACGGAGGCGGAGAATATGAGAAGGGAGACGGCGATGGCATGCGAAAAAAATATAAAGAAAATCAAAATTAGAACTATCATTAGACTATGATTATATAATGATTTTTGTAAAAAAAAAAAATTAGTTAGTTGATACATACAGTATCAGACAAGATTGGTTGGGATAAGATGGAGTTTTGCAAAAAAAATTGATAAAACTAGACAAAATAATGTTTGTTCTCAGAGTTTATTATTATTTAATTTAAACAATAAAACAAACAAAAAAAAAAAAATCAGAAACATGTTATAAACCTTCGCATGCACCAGATCCAGATCCAGATCCATATCTATTCTTCACGATCTTCATACGAATGGGCTTCAGTGTAGTAAGGATCGATTCGTGGGTAACCCGATCAAAACGGAACGTTTGTAACAAATTACTAACAATTTAGTATACTAAATTTTCTAAGTTTGGCGAAGTTTCTGGAAAAATATCGACCGAATATGGGGGAAGATTGTTGCAGCGTTCTGGAAAATGACAAGGGGCTTTTACTTTCCCGAGATTTTATATGGATAACTCATTTTTAGCCGTCGGATTCAATGGATTAATTTGAGCTGTTTGATCTGTGTAATTTTATATAATTGGGTCTGGTTAATGTTACTATGATCAGGCTTCATACTAGGCCTATATTTTGGGCTAATAATTGACGTCTTAATGGACTTGATGGTTAAAAAATTAAATTTAGACCCATCCAGTTAATTTACTCAAATTTTAGGGTTGATTCATTTACTTGTCATAGTAATGATAAAAAATTGTCCACTTAAAACTTTTAATTAATTATAATATTTTGTATGTAATTATTACTCAAATACAAAACATTTTGAATTATCTTATTGCTATTTTAATTTTTATTAGGAAATCCGACTTTGGTATAAAGTGGGCAATATTATTTGAACTATCTTATTGCCATTTTAACTTTTATTAGGAAATGTTTTGTTATTAATACATGTTCGAAATTATGGTATAAAGTGGGAGATTTTATTTCGGTATGAAATATCCGACTTAAAATTGGTATGAATTTTATAGAAGTGTATTTGAAAATTTTGAAAACAAAATAAGTGGAAGAAATTTTCTTTGGTATAGGTATGGAAGTCGAATTTTAGGTTCAACTTTTTTATAAAATCAAAATCTATTACTATATAATATAGTTAAGAAAAGCTATTCAAAAAATTTGAAATAAATAATTCATTTTCCTACTTTTTTAAAGTCATTTTCCCGTTTTTGTATTTCGTTTTTTTACCATTTTTGGATTTTTTTTTTTGCCTTTTCCCGCTCATGCAATTTGCTTGAAATCCGCCCATGCAATTTATTTAAATTAGATAACGGATATTGTTAACTAAGATGATAAGATTTTGGTAAGAAATCGAATATTGTTAATTGATAAGTGATATGGTAAACAATCGGATAATATTATGATAGAATATCGGATATTGTTAATTGTTAAAGGGATATTGTTATTTGTTAATTGTTAAACAAATTTTCAATTGATATTGTTATTTGTTAATTGTTAAACAAATTTTCAATTTGAATTATTAATAATGGAAAATTAAATGAAATAAAATTGTTTACACCCAACTACAATATATACAATCACGACATACATCCAACCATCTGTCAAAAGGTGATTTTGTTTTTTTCCAACTCACATACCATTGAGATAAATTGCAACTAATAATATATATAAAAAAAAATCCAATGGCTTCCTACAATGTTTTGTTCAATCTTCAAATCAAGTTTTGTTTATTCAACTTCAACTAAAAATTTATTCAGTTTTGCCATTCTTTTCTAATTATCCGAAAATCTTTTTCATTTTTACCAATTTCTTTTTTTATTCATGCGATCAATTTTCAATTATTCACAATAAGATAAAATTTACAAATTCGATTTGTTTTACAAATCATGTCTGTACAAAAATAATGATTAAGATATTTATAAAAAAATATAATAAAGAATTACAATTTTGATTTGATTTACAAATCATGTTTAGAAATAGAATTATAATTAAGGCAGATATAATTATAAATCGACTGTACAACTAATAAATTTTCAATAATTTAGAATAAGATTTACAAATTTGAATCAAACAATTTTGAATATTATTAAACAATTTTGATAAGCCCAATCAAATTTGGTTATGCACGAATCAAACAATTTTGAATAATTTTTATTTAATCGATTACTATTAAATTAATTTTATTTGATTTTCACGTCTAAAATTTTTCAAAATACTTTTTTTTTGTGGAAGATGGCGGCTGGATGAAAAAATCAAATTCAAATTAAAAAAATTGTTATTTTGAAAATAATATTTTGTAAACCATAATTCATAAAAATATGGTCAATGATATCTTTAAATACAAAGGGTAAATATGGTCAATGATATCATAAATTATTTTTTATATTCTGATAGTTCAACTTAA
The DNA here is from genome assembly GCA_902706635.1 of Striga hermonthica. NCBI lineage: Eukaryota > Viridiplantae > Streptophyta > Magnoliopsida > Lamiales > Orobanchaceae > Striga > Striga hermonthica. The sequence continues at coordinate 10,800,047 of CACSLK010030184.1, read as the reverse complement.
TTGATGATTTTTTTTGTCAATATTTACTTAACCTCAAAATATTTTAAAGTTTACAAAGAATCACACTTTATGTGGGTTCTTGGTAGTTTTTTTTGTACATATTCATTTTATCTCAAATCCAAATACAAATTTAAATGCAAATATTAAATGTATCGTATTTATTAGAAATATATATATATATATTAAAAAAGTATGACGATCGTATAATTAACTTTATCATATATCATATGTTGGATGTTATTAGTTTGGTTGGGGACACTCATTATATTCAAATAAATAATATATAATTTTTCATATTTGGTATTTCTTTTCTTACAATAATGAGATGTTAACATAAATAACTATGTTTAATATAAAGTCTTAGAAAAAGTTTTAAGTAAAAAGTCCGTCCGTGCATCGCACGGGATACACACTAGTAATTATTTAATATAGTTACATGTGCATCACACTAGCTACGCACTAGTTTATAATTAAATCACCTTTTATAATGGAAAATGTTTAGATTTTGGATTTGAGTTTTGTCTTTGAAATTTTTGTTCATAAAGTGCATCTACTAGCTTTGGGTGTGTTTGTATATAAAATATCTCATTTCATACTCAATTCATATTCAAAATATAACTAAATTTTTACTCACCCCACTATCATCATATTATCAATATAATTGAATAATATTAATCAATCATTCTTACACATCATATCAACTTTAATTCACTATTCATCTAGTCACATAATTTTAACTAACCATCACTTCACATCATTTCTCTTATACTTTTATATCAAGTAAACTTTAATTATTTTATTTTAAATAATATTTTAATAAAAACTCAAAATCTCACTAACAACTAACAATACTATATTTTTTAAAATTCACCATGGTTAGCAGAAAAAACTCGTTTTCAGTAGATATATTTGTATACAAACACGCCTTAACTCTTTCCCGAAACATGGATGAATTTATGATACACAATTAAGAGTGTGAATGAGTACAATTGAGCTCAGTAACCGAACAAGTCGATACACAAGCTCGAGCTTAGCATGTACATCAATATTAACGATTTGAACTATACAAAAATTGAATAAAACTTATGGGGGTGATTGGATATAAATTCAACTAGAAAAAACTGGTTTTTTTAACTATATTTAAGTTTGACAAAAAAAATAGTATGGTTAGTTGTTAGTGGATATATTAAAATAATATTTAAATTAAAATAATTAAAGTTGATTTGATGTAAAAGTATGAGAAAATGATTGGAAGTGATAGTTAGTTAAAACTATGTGAATGGATGAATAGTGAATTAAAGTTGATGTGATGTGTAATAATGATTGGTTGATATTATTTAATTATATTGATAATATTGGAGATAGTGGGGTTGAGTTAAATTTGAGTTAAATTTGATTTTTGAGTGACATATTTACTGTAGAAATCATATTTTCGAACATTAACGAATCGAGCCGAGCGAACTCATTTAAACGTCTCGTTTTGTTAGTAGTTCATATTATTATTACTAATGTTATTATTAACTTATTGTCAATAAATGTTAATTGTAATATACTAATCACAAGTCTCCAATCCAGCAAACTTCATTAAGTATGGGTTAAGTGTACATAATTAATACAAACCAAAAAAGGGTGTGCTTGGATATAAATTATTTTTAATCCATACTCAAAATAACTGAACATTAACTCTAATTTAATATCTTCAATATTATCAATACAATTTACCAATTAATCATTCTTATATATCACATTAACGTTCATTCAATGTTCATCAACTCACATAATTTTTCTAACCAACAGTTCACATCATTTCTCTCATACTTTTGCATCAAATCTGCTTTAATTATTTTATTTTAACTATTATTTTAGTATATATAAACTCAAAATCTCACTAACAACTAATAACTAATTATACTACATTTTTCAAAGTTAGTTGACAACAAAATCTCATTTTGAGCGAATATATTTATATTGAAGTGCATGCCTCACATACTTGTACTCCTTATAAAAGGACTTGTGTAAGAGGAAAGAGGTGATGCAAATTCCCACAATCCTAAAGGTGAAACTTATGAATGGATACCCATAATGGGAGTGCAATAGCTATTTTCCACTAAACATTCATGAGTGGGATGTAAAGGGGTTATGGTATGGCCACTCATTGATTCTTTTGCCTAATATAATAAGCTTGATTGTCACATACTTACTAACTCCCTAAATTGCCTTAATAGATTGTATTTTAGGACTACAATGTAGTGATTTTATGATCCATATGGTCTTATAATGAACCTTCAACCACATACCTTCAAATTGGGATACTCTCTAATCTTCCGTCACATTACATAAGTTAATGGGCATGTATTGTATTCCAATTTGATGTGGCCTCACTTGATGAGCATATTATTTATTTTTCTAAAAAATATTTTAGTATCTCTAGGAAAAGGCACAATATTTGCATTAACATAAAAAATACCTCCATTAGTTATTACTCCAAACTATGGAGATAAGATTAATTAATGGAGGAGAATTGTCCAACACGTGAACAACTATGAATATCAGTGTGCCCCCAGGGCGTAGCGCAGTTGGTGGGATGGGGGGCCGCAAGTTCGCTTGCAAGCACCGGGTGGTGGGATCGAAATCTGGGAGGAGCAGATTGCAGATACCTGAAGTGGTCGGCCCGCTGGTCGCCTAAGAGTGTACAGTTTCGGACTAATTGAAAGCCACTGTCGCAAGTCTTAGATTTAACTCCCGAAATCACTGTGGGGCCGGGGATTAGGGTTAGAGATTGACTGCAACTCTGTATAGTGGGGTTGGAATCCTATATATCAAAAAAAAAAAAAAATTATGAATATCAGTGTTTGTAAGCTCCAAACTTATGAAAATATTTCTATTCACAAAATTTTATGGAGTTATCGGATGGTTTTTTTTTTTTTTATGGAGCCATCCACCATTTAATATATTGACACATGTCCAAAGTGTATTTATTTTAGACATGTGTCAATATACTATTGGTGAATAAGTGTGGATGACTTCATAAATTGAGTCATCAGATCGCTCCATAACAAAACTGATTTTATTCAACCAAACTGCATTTATATATCAACCAACTTTGCACCCTCCATTATTAACACCATTCAAAGTTTTACTGCACATTAATTGGCTTGGTTTCAGAATTTTCGATTATAAAATTGCATTAACTTGAAACTAAGTGCAAAATCTACTCATGAGGTTCAATGTAAATCCTAATTCAAAACACACAAATTTTTATGTAAATCAGTTTAATAATTATGTATGTCGACCCACAACATTTTTGGAACAGAAATTCATATTTGTAACTTAGGTTAACGAGGTAAATTTATAAAAATTCAACGGTCGGATTCTGATCAGTAGTCTGATAAATTGATAAATATCTATTTTTTTTAGGCTACTAACCAAAATTTGACTGTTAGATTTTCATAAAATTTACATCGTTAAATAATTTGTCCTGCAAACTTTCAATTGACACATTCCAATCGAAAATTGAACGACTTAATTATCAAAAAAGTTGAACCAAATTTTTTTCTATACACATGTGTGCCTACCTTTTTCGGCGATTGATTATTGATGTCACAATATTCAGAAATTGATATATCATACTTCATTTTGCTCATCTTGCCGTTGGCTTCAAATATCCTAAATATATTTAACGGTTGGTTCAAGATTTATAGTCAATTGAGTTAAAAACATTTTCCTTTCATGTTATAGTTTTTAATAAGGTAGGCAAATCGTCAATTTTGTGTACTTTAGGAGATAATCTATCATGTAAAAGAGTTCGTAATACAAAGTAAA
>CACSLK010030184.1:10755664-10796080 GCA_902706635.1 Striga hermonthica | reverse complement strand
TTTTATAACCAACAGGCTAATTTATGAAAGAAGAAAATAAACTCAAAATATGAGCTTTTTGGAATAAATGATTGTGAAACTTATTGTTATTACATCTCTCTCCTTCCTTGCGGGTGAAGGATTTGCGGACCAATGGGACGTGGGATAGGGATAGATTAGAGAGGATTTTGGGTACTCGAGCGGGCTTTAGTGACCACCTTCTAGAGTAGATCCAACAGATTCTCATCTCGGAGGACGGTTTGGACGGTATGAGGTGGAGACTTACATGTTCGGGTGCTTTCTCTACGTCCTCGGCTTGGGGAGAAGTTCAACAGGGTGACCGGCCTAACCTTTTCGCCGTGGCCATTTGGACCGACCTCCTTATCCCAACCATCTTTGTCTTCCTTTGGCGCCTACTTTTGTGCAGAATTCCGATTGACTCTGTGATGCAAGCGATGGGGTGTTTCTTCCTCTTGCGGTGTTTCTGTTGTACCGAGACCGGTGATTTTTCGACTGAGACATTTTCTCACCTGCTTTTAGAGATCGAGGTTGTGAGGAGAGTGTGATAGCATTTTGCCACTTATACTGATATACCCTTTACAACTACAGACAGTTTCTTTGTGCCTGAGTTTTTTCTCATGGCGCACACACTTTAGACATGTGGGCTTCCTCATTCCTTGCCTGATAATGTATTTTATCTGGACAGAGAGGAATATTGCAAATCATATGGATATTACTTTTATGAGTTCTCACATTGTTTTGTAGGTTGATCGACGACTCTTTCTCCTCACAGCTCTGGGCATACTTGTTGAGATCTGTGAGGATCATGTTATGTACAAGTCACCAATTCAATAGCAAACGTAAACCTATCTGCAGCGGATCTAAAGGTTTGACGTAGAAAACTTACGGCTTAAAAATTTTTGACTCTTCCGGGATGGATCAGATGGGACGATGGGGAGCAGCACGTCGGAGTCGTCGGGATCACGGATGGAGCTGGGATCGGCGGCGTCGGCGTCGGGCTGCACGGAGGAGGTCGCTGGGGACTCGCGGTTGGTCAGACAGGTTGTGTGGGGATGTCACGGGCTCTGCAAGCTGCAACATCGGGATCGGCTGGTCACTGCGGTGGTCCGACATGTCACGGTGGTTGGCTATGGGGTTGATTATATTCGATCACGGGGTCTCGAATACCACGAGATCTTCTATTGTATTACTCAAACACCTATTCAACCCGTATCGGTGGAACAACAAGAAGAAGATAAAGCTCAAATAGAAACTAGAGAGAGAAAGGCGTCGTGCGTTTATTTGTCCGCACGTAGAATTTTCTGATCTCTTTTATCTCTTTTTCATAAGTTTAATGATGTATATATAAAGCTACAGTAGGAATCTTTAGAAGAATATTACTAGGGTTTCTTAAGTATTGGACTAACTGTGGGCCAAACCAACTCTTCCAATAACTTAAATAATATTACGGTCCACTAACGTAATATTATTGCACTCCCTTTTCCTATCCCAAATTACATTTGAGACTCCCTTCAAGATATAAATTTTATTAGTTTATAATTCATATGAGCGGCTACAGCCAAAAGAATCCGACTGGACTTTAGCATGGCTACTGGCGAAAAGGTCTCATCATAATCATTACTTTCTTTCCAGGTATAACCTTCCGCAACAAGCCTAGCTTTGAAGGTTTCAACCTTCCTATCCGATCATCTCTTTCTCTTATAGACCCACTTGCATCCAATGGGTCGTACCCCATCGGGTGGTCCTACAAGAACCCAGACCTGATTGCAATCCATTGACCCCAACTCAGCTTTCATTGCAACTTTTCATGAATCTGCATCTTTATCTTGGAGTGCTTCATCATAGGTCCTTGCGTCCGACTCTAGATCTCCTAGAACTGAGTCTGATGACTCTCCAAGACGTATCCATCGGTCGGGTTTCATAGAAATCCTCCCACTATGAAGAGGTACTCTCTGTACTGGTACTTGCGCACTCGGTGGGGAATTATCAACTTCACTCCTCAACTCCTCGAAGATAAGTCTACACATGGACTTGTGGTTCATAATATAGTCTTCTTCCAAAAATCTAGCGTTCGTACTAACGATCACTTTCTGATCCTCGGGACTATAAAATAATCCATCTTTTGTTTCCTTCGGATAGACAACAAACACTTGTGCTTCTGAACGCTTCTCCAACTTGCCAGCCTCCTGCACCAATACGTATGCAAGACTGCCCCACATTCGAATATGTGAAAACCTGGGCTTACGCCCTTTCCACAATTCATAAGGAGTAGTCTCTACTGCCCTTTATTGAACCAAGTTCAGAATATACGATGATGTTTCCAGCATACCCCAAAAGAATCTGTTAACCTTGAATAACTTATTATTGTCCTAACTATCTCCATAAGGGTCCTATTTCTTTGCTCTGCAACCCCGTTCTGCTGGGGTGTGCCGGGTGCAGTCAGTTAGGATTCAATTGAAGCTTCTGATAAGTATGTCCTAAACTCTCCAAAGAGGTACTTGCCGCCTCAATTAGATCGAAGCGACTTGATATTCTTACCATGATACTCCACAACTGCCTGATACTTCTTGAATTTCTCAAAGCATTCATACTTGCGGTGCATCAGGTAGATGTACCCATATCTCGAGTAACCATCAATGAATGTGACAAAATACTAAAACCTCATCTAGCTTGGATCGACATAGGACAACACAAATCGAAATAAATCAACCCTATCACTTCTTGGAGTCTATACCCATTTGCCGAAAATGGCCTCTTGGCCATGTTACCTTCTAAACATGATTTGCATGTTGAATAATCATCTTCCAGTAGACCGAGATGTCTGCTGGACACCAACTTTTGAATCATCATAAGGTTGACGTACCCAAGTCTAAGGTGCCAAATATATGCTTGATTCAGCTGCGAAGACTCCTTCCTCTTATTAGATTTAGCCAAGACATTATTCAACTAGTTTGTTGCACTGTGGGACAGTTTGGTTTAAGAACATATAAATTGTCAACTAATGAACCACTCAAATGAAACAATTTCCATAAAGAATAATAACCAAGTCATCAAATGTAGCAGAACAACCATCTAAAACAAGCTTAAACTGAAACAGAGATCTTTCTAAAACGTAGAACATAAAGGCAATGTCTCAAAACCAAACTAGTTCTATCAAAAGATAAAGTAATGTCTCCCACTGCAATTGCTTCCACTTTCGTGGCATTGCCCATGTAGACGGTGATCTCTCCCTTTTAAGTCGTCTGGTTCTTGAAACCCCTGCAAAGAATCGCAGACATGATCAATGACTCTAGTATCTACACACAAGGTATTGGTAGATACAACCACTAAACATGTTTCTATGACCAAAAAAAAAAAAACACCTAACAAGATATAATATAGGAGTTTAGTAAAAATTACCAAACACCTAAAAATAGGTTGATGAACGGTTCACTCCGGGGCAGGAAAATCGTCCGCGTGCTCGGCGTGTACGCGGATCGCACGTCGTGTGGCTCCGGTGGTTCGCTTGTTGTCGTCGGACGTCCGTGGTTCAGAGGTGCAAGGGGTCGCGGGAGCAGCAGACCTGCGGTCGATCTTGCTGGCGGGGCGTGCGCGAGGCTCGGCGCTGGGCGTGTGGGGGCGGCTCTTGCGGTGACAGCGGGCGGTCGGGACATGCGACAGGCCTTGATTGGGGCTTTCGGTGAACGTAGAAGAGGATGAGAGGGAGAAGATGATTTCTGGAAATTTTAGCAAAGGATGGGAGTAAGAGGGAGAGAGAGCCGAGAGAGATAGAGATAAAAATGAAGAATGGGGTGGATGAATGGTCTTCCCCTTTTAATGTCAAAATGTAACTCCCAACTCTTCAATATGCTCTTAATGAGACTTTATCGAGGAATAAAAATCTGATTTGGGGTTATGGAGGAGGTTACAACTTTCAAATGTAAAAGACATGCACATGCATGCAAAAAAGAGAAGAAAGGGATCGATGGGTTGGGCCGCTTACGGTGGGGGCGAGCGTGGGGCGCGCGGGTTGCGGGCGCGGTGTGAGGGCAAGCGCGGTCGCGGCCCGGCGATGGTCGCGGGGACCGGGGCGTGCCAAAGTTAAATGTCCAGCTCGGTTCGATACTCAATTCGAAAATTAATTTAATTACTCGGCTCGATAAGAAAATAGATTCACTTAAGCACATACGAGCATATAATCACATAGAAATTAACTAATCGAGCCGAAATAAATAATCTGAAACAAATAAAATAAATAATAATCTCAAAATAATCCGAAACAAATGGGGCGCTACATACACTCTTGAGAATTGAGTTGAGATGTATACTTACTTAAGAATCAGAGGCTCTTCATTGGAAAACCCCTCCGATGTGAGCAGGGGCATAGCCAGAATTTTTTTTTTTTTTTTTTTTTTTAAACCCGAGGCTGCATATTATTGTAGCTATTATTTGAACTGAGTAGACATGGTCATGGGCCAAGCCGACCCACCGATTCGGCCTGAACCGGCACAAACCTGCCCATTAACCACGGGTCTTGAACCGACTCGTGATTTTGACCAGTCCAGTTCATGTTTAATACCATATAGTTTATACATTTCGAACCAGCATAGGTTCGACCTTTGTTTAAAAAAATATTTTAATTATATTTATTTCTTTTAATTAAACGGGTGACCAAGAACCGATAACTCAATGAACCGGCCAGTGCATATGTTCGGGCCGACGACTTCAACCCGGAACCTATTTTACCATGACTAGAACTGAATTATATATTAACATATTTTGGTTTAAATTGTGAATACTCAATCTCGACTCGTTTATACATTTAAACAAGTCAAACTCAAATAGTTAATCGAACTTGTCGATCAAACAACTAGAGTCGAACACGTGTGCAATCAACTTTGTAAGTCTTTTTTTTTTTCTACGAAATGAGGCCAAATTAATTATTGGAGGCGAATTCAACAAAAATCGAAAATAAATTGTTAACAAATTGTACAATGAGACAAGCCCAGAATAGCCCGCAGAAAAAGTATGTGTCAACCCATTAAAAATTTAATAAGACATTAGAGTGTTGCGCTACATTATAAACTCAATTGATAAAAATTTAATAATGTATAATTGTCATTTGACAATAAAGGATTGTCTCCTTTTCTCTCACTACAATCATCATTTATCCACAATTATTGTCAAATGAATAAATTTGACCTGAACCTTCAGATATCGAACTCGAAATTAGATGGGGCTAAACAAAAAATTACATGGGTTATATATAAAATTTTCAAAAATTTAATGTTAGATTTATTTATTATTTGTTGGACCTAGGGCTAGAGCCCACCCTACCCAAGGGGTGCTCTCCCCTTGGGCGTTAGAGTTTTTACAGGTACTTGACGTTCTACCGGTGATGAAGGCGAGGTCGAACCGATTTCTAGCTGATCGGAGTGGTAGACGTTACCACCATCTATTAATCCCTTCTTTACATAGATAATTTAATAATTGAAAGCAAGTTATGTCTTTGACCGAAATTAGTTAAACATGCAATATTATTACGTTCTCTCGCATGTGGTGAGTTAGATAAGTACACTGAAAATAAGAAGAGTTATGGGGTGTCTTCACTATTAAGCTACCTATCATGGATGAAAAATGTAAATGCTGTATTCAGTATTATGTTTGTAGTCAACAATAATGGGCGACTGCATTGAAGCCATCAATTATCTTTGTTTCTTGGGATTCTTTAATTTTCAACATCATTTGATGATAGTCAACAACGAGCGACTTGTTAGGAAAAATATTGTAGGCATATTAAAGAACGAGTCGGCCGTTAGGCCCCAAGGCACGTGTTTTGGGCCAAGCTCTCGCGGCAGACTTGCCGCGTTGGCCGTCTTGAAGTTCAATTTTCATTGAGCGACGGATAGAATCCTTTGCAAACGATTTAAATACGCGACATGGTATTGTAAGCAGCAGAGTGGTCTTGCTGCTTTTATCACTTCGATTCGTAAGGGGAAAAAAATAAAAAAATTAAAATCGAGAATTTTATGAAGAATTAGTAAGCAAAAGTTAGAGAAATGGTAGATGATAAATAATAGTATAAGTTATTTATGAGAATTGCCTTCGACTAAATACATGAATATAACGCAACAATTATTTCACTTTCATAAATGTTCTTTTTTTCGGTGCAAGAGAGGGAAGTCAATGCAAAGCCTTAGTTAAAACCGACGGGGATAAGACACTCCAGCCAAATTATGTTGGAGCCATACGTTTGCGCCCGACGGATGACTCTCCAACCTATGTAGACCATCTGAACCCTTAGCTGCCAGCGACGCTAGACAGTCCGCCACGAAGTTGGCTTCTCGATAAACATGACTAAGCTGAACTGAACCATCCAAGGACGACCCGAAAGCTCCCGTATACTCCGTAGGAGATAACCATGTGGCCCGGTATACCGGTCGTCTCGATATTTGTATATAATAATTTCATTCTACGTGCGCATTATTTGGAGATGTCTTTAGAAATTTCGTGTCTTGCTTAGTTCACAGGATAAATTGGATTTTTCACAGTTTATATTAATCGTGCCTGAAAGTAGCGATTGCCGATTTATTGAGCCATATACATATTCACTGTATTGACAAATACAGGTACGTATTAACATAATATATAGTAACAATTTTTCTTGGAATATAAATCCGAGTACTATTTATTCAGTCTTATTTGGAGAAAATTGAAAAAAAAAAATATCGAAAATAATATTTTTTGTAATGACAATACTGTTAGACACCCTTAATTTTAGATAGGATATTCATATAAAAATATCATAATTATTTGTCGTAAATGAATAACGCATAGCAATAAGAATACCAAACTTCAAACATTCTAAATTATGTAACTTTTGAAGAAAATATATAAGATAATCCATGGACTCATTGACCAATTTCATGTACCAAACATTAAATATCGAAAATTACTCATTAAAATTTACCAGAAAATACCTGCCACGTTCAATGCATTAGAAATTTATTGTTTCAAAATTATCTAACAATTATATTAAAGTATAACATTTATATACCAAACATTAAACCTCCATAATGCATTTTATTTTGTCCACTTAGCCAAAAGATTCTTTGTTCCACCATGTAATCTGCCTCATCAATATTAAGTTAGAATATAACAATTCAATTTAAAAATATTCATATTCAATGTTACAATATGGTTGTGTAATCATTAATATGAAATGAAGGATATATAATTAGAGTTCACTAGATATGAGAAGTTCATATGGTTTACCAAGAGAAAACTATAAAAAAAGACTCCTTTTAAAGACACAAATTTCCCTTTTCAAAACCTTCAGTTGAAAGAACTTGAACTCAGTTGTTTGATCCTTTGGATGCTTTGCCTTAAGAGTCGTTGTGCTAAATTGCATCATTGTACCACGTGAAGTAAGGAGCTTCGTGGTAAGAGAGGAGGCTACGGCCAGATTACATCAGTTCTATTATGACTCTCGACCAAGTCAATGACTTAGCCTGATGGTTGACTCGAGCCAACAACGAATCCCATGAAAAGATTCAATTCAACAAGGAAATATAGATTATCTGAATCACGCGCACAAGGATTCAACGACACAAATCGATTACACAATAAACATCCTTGATGAAAAATATGTTTTCAAATTCTGCTGCAAATCGAAGAAAAAGAAAATCAACACAACTGCAATGGAGAACTGAAGTACGGTCCCAATCTGATCTACGATGATTACCCCAAGCACATATTAGCCAAAACGCACCACTAGATAACGATCTTCATTAACAAAAGTGAAAATACTTCAGTTCAGGTCCAGTGGAAACTTCTAGTGCCCGTACTTTTGGAACTCCCACTCACTGTTATCTGTTGAATATAGCGAAATTATTTGGTTGTTAACGTATTTTATTTTTCAAGATAATAAAATTTGCACCGAAAAAATCAGGGAGTATTTACCGAGAGGACAGACTTGACGTGTCTTGAGCCATCTGCTGATGCAGTGGAAATGGAAGGCGTGATTGCAGACACCTGGAGAATTTATTAATTCAAGAACGACATTTTACTAAATGGGACTAAATAATATGGCGCAATTAAGAACCTTTGCAATATAGAAAGCTTAGGACATAGTATAGTAACATGTGTGTCTGTGTTATCTCTAACAGCGAAAATACTTGTTCAATTTCTTAAAGCTCGAGAAAGTTTTTTCAAGCATTTCTTGACTACAAGAAACTTCTGTAATTAGTAAAAGATTTTTGTGGCAAAGACACAAATCAGTTAATATGTCAAGAGATTCACAACGAACAACTAGTGATACATATATTCAAGAAAAAAGGGAGAAAAAAAAATGTCTCACCTAAATGTAAAACTGAAAGCTTAAACACCATAATTTTGCTGGTTGTCAAAAAACAACCCTTAAATAGTAGTTATTGATATCACATATCCCCAGCAAGCCATGGTTGTGAAAACTAATAGGTATGATAACTTTCGTATTATTAATAGTATCTTGTCAATTATAATACCTCTTACTGTCATGTTTAAGAATGCTAAGGAGCTTACTGATCTAAAAGAGACGAGAACAATATGCATGACAGAGCTAACAGATCAAAAAAGTTGAAGTTATCTACGAGTTCTATCGGTTGCTCATACTGCTTGAGAAGTTCTACTTGACCACTGAGAGAAGCTAGTTTTTGTGGTAGGAAATATAATCAAAATGACTTCAAACGGAAAATATGATAGCGTGACACACACAGTCACCATTAGTTTAACTGCCTAGAAATAGGGTGAAACGCGGATACATTTTTACATGATACAACAAAGAGAAAGCCAAACAACTCATTTGAGCTAAATTTTACTTTCATAACACAGCAGAACAAAAAAGCTGTGAGGAAAAACAGTTTATTTCACATGCTCGAATTTCATATTTCAAAGCTTTCATACTTTTAGCCATCCAACACCAAATGTGATTCAAAAAAGACTGCACACGCAAAATAAAATGAGCGGAAGTGCCAAACAAGAATAGCCTAACAATATTGCAAGAGAATATACGTTCATTTCTATGAAATTTACATGAAACAACACAGAGATAAAAACAGAGTTAGAATTACATATATCAAAAAACGAAACAACAAACAAAAGATTTCTGGCCACACAATTATCATTGCATCTGAAATTCGAAGTAAGACCTTTACCAAAACCAAAGCATAACAATCCAGCTATCAGCTATGTCGCCAACAAATTCAACCACATCCATACAAAGAATTGAACAAACAGAACCATAACTCATCATAATTAATAAACATAGAAGTAGCAGCTTAACATACCCCAAGCAACCGTGCATTCCTCACTTGTGGCACTAGCTTGATTAGCCTGACACTCAATGCCTAAAACACAAAACCCACAATCATAAAAAACAGTCACAACGAAGAAGATAACCTTAAACAAGCAAATAACAATGAAACACGAGACTCACACAGATCCATGATATGGTTCCTGCAAATAGCACAGTTATCGACCACGATGTCTGCATCAAGAACTAGGGTTTAGGCATTTTTTCTCAAAAAAAAAAAATAAAATAAAATAAAATAAAAAATCTGAACACTAATTCTAAGACGAAAATCTAAAGCAAGTCCATCAAGAAATTAACACAGATAAGATAGTTAAAAACGGGTGACTTGAACAAGATACCCCAAGCCCACAGAGCGACGGCGTTCCACTTCTTGATCTCGAATCGCTTGGCTTTCTTGGAGGAGGACGACGGATTGGCGTTGGAGGGCCCTGCGCCGGAGGATCCTTCGCCGGCGGGGACCATGTTCACGTCGGAGTCGAGTGACGCCATTTTCGGGTCGGGTAGGGCACCGGAATTTCTTACTGTGGCGTCGATTCAATTCGAAGTTTTGTGGAGAGCAACCAGGACAACTGATTTTAATATGATACTAATAATAATGGAAAAAATTATGGAAAAAATTATGCTTTAAAAATTATATGTATATATTTATAATTAAGAATCTTAATATATTTTTGTTTATATTATCACTCGTCACCATAAAATTTCTCATTCTATATTATGATAATATTTTTATTTAACTAGTTAATAATACTTTTCTTATAATCAATTATAATTGTCTAAATAATATCATTTTTTTTTTCAGTACAATGAGAGAAGGCCCAGCCTTAGAAATTTAACACGACGGGGATAAGAAAACCCCGCAAAATCATGCTGAATTCATGCCCCCAAGCCAGGGGGAGACGAAATCCGGTGCAACCCGACCGATGAACTTGCCGCTAAGCCCGCCAAATGATCTGCCGCAAAATTAGCTTCCCTATGAACGTGTTGGATCTTAATGTTCCATTCACGATCATACAGGCTACGAATAGCCCGAACCAGAGCTACATGGGTCCCAAACTTATCCTCTGAGCCATGAATCAGCTGCGTGGCACATTGACTATCAACCTCGGCAATGACAAGACGAAATCCCAAATCCCACGCCAGGAGTAATCCTTGTAGGAGGCCCCAAAACTCGACACCCGTAATAGTGCAGTAGCCAATATTCATAAGAAATCCTGCCCCGCCATCCACCAAACTCGTTTCTTATTAAGCCACCCGCACTACTCAAACCAGAAGAGGTATCGAAGGCCCCATCGGTATTGACTTTTACCCATCCCGTGTCCGGCGGAATCCAACGAATAAATTTATTAAACATACACAGCAGCCCCAACTCGAGCATAAGCTGCAGTCGCCCGGCTGTACGTTTCCGTGAAACGCACGACTTCATTGAGCCGCGCGTCAGCACTCAGACAGTGGTGATTAGGGTTGTAAACAAATCAAACATTTTTTATTCGATTCGTGATTCGAATTCGATATTCGTGATTCGAATTCGAAATACTCAAATTCGAATTCGAATTCGAATTCGAATGATGTTTTAGATTCAAAATTATAACGAATTCGAATCCGAATGTGTAGATATTCGATTCGAAATTCGAATATTCGATTCGTTAACAATAATTATATAAATTTTACAAATTATATACAATATATATTTTGTTTATAATATATGTATATATATATATTGTTATATTCTTAATATTTTTATGACATAAAAAGTAAAAACATCATAAATTAACAAATTTTTCTAAAAATATATGAAAAATAAAATTTATTTTTGTAATTATAATATTTTTTAATTATAATATTTTTATACAAATTATATATAATATACATTTTATTTATAATATATATATATATATATATATATATATATATATATATATATATATATATATATTGTTATATTTCTAATATTTTTATGACATAAAAATAAAAACATCATAAATAACAAAATTTTCTAAAAAATATGAAAAATAAAATTTATTTTGTAATTATAATATTTTTTAATTATAATATTTTTTTAAAACGAATTTCGAATCGAATATGTTCGAATATTCTAAACGAATCGAATACGAATCAAACAATGAATTCGTTATCGAATCGAATCACGAATCGAATCTTCGAATATTTTAAACGAATCGAATCGAATCTCTGAGTATTCGTTTTGATTCGATTCGTTTACAACCCTAGTGGTGATTAAAAATTCTGTCGTTTCGCCACGTCCATAGTCGCCAAACGGCAAACGAGAACATGCTATTCCAGTTCCGAACAGGGCCCATCTGCATGGTGACCAGATTCCGTTGAACCCAGGCCTTGAGAGACAGCGAGAAAGACTCACCGACTTGGTCCGAAGGAATAAGCCGTAGTCAGAAATCCTTGGCAACCCGACAATCCCAAAGCACATGTACCAGCGACTCACATTCCCCACAAACGTCACAGGCCGTTGAGAGAGACATATGTCGCCGAGCCCGCTCCTCGTTCGTCAAGAGCCGGCCCTTCACGACGAGACAGAGGAAGGTTCGAACACGTTGCCTGGCCGGTGCGCGCCACACTAGTTTCCAAAGCAATTTATCGGGACCCGCAGTCGGTCGAAGAAGAGCGCCATAAGCCGAACTTGTGGAAAAACGACCATCCTGTGAGTAGCGCCAAACCATGCAGTCTTCCCCAGCATCAGCGCTCGGCGGGAGAATCCCGGCTATCCACAATATTATTGACGAAGGAAGGAGGCCATGAAACGTATCCCATTTTCACCGCCCGAACCCATCCACAAACTCGGCCACCTTCGCTGATGTGTCAACTGCCGGCAACCGTGGGGCTAAGAAATTAATCAACCGACCCTCCACTCCCAACCAAGGATCAACCCAAAACCGAGTCGTCTCCTCGTTTCCCAAGACCCACTGCACGCCTTTGATTAAATCCGACCACACCTTCCGGAGAGCATTCAATAACCCCGAACCTTGACGACGCGGCATAGTCTCATCGAGAGCCTCGGGGGTGAGGCCATATTTAGCTACAAAAGTACGGACCCATAACGAGTCGCTGCGCGTCAGGATATGCCAACCAAATTTGAGCAAAAAGGCGTTGTTCATATATCGTAGGTTTTTAATGCCGAGACCACCATCTTCTTTAGGTTGGCACACATCCGCCCACGAAACTAAGTGCACCTTGCGTTTGTCCTCCGAGCCTCTCCAGACAAAGGCTCGACTTCGGCGCTCAATAGCGTCTTTAATCGAGCACGGGATCAAGGCCGTTTTCATGGAATAGAATGGGAGCGTGCTTAATGCCGATTGGGTAAGAGTCACTCTCCCGACCAAAGATAGTGATTTCATTCGCCACCCAGTTAGTCTCGCCTCCGTCTTATCGACCAAATGCGTGTATGTGTCGTTAGTAACCCGACCGTGAATAATGGGAACAACAAGGTATGTGCCGAGGTCTGTCGTCCACTTGAAATTAAGTTGGGCCGCCAACCGATGTTTGTTGCGCGATCACCACATTGTTGGAAAAAAAAAGACTAAGGTTTTCTCGAGCTAAGCTTGAGTCCCGAATAATAGCAGAAGCGATGAAGAGTATGCTGCAAAGTGGCCACCTGGTCATCCGTTGCTTCCAGGAATAATAGGAGATCGTCAGCAAACATTAAAAAGGGAGCGTGAACAGCCCCCCGGCCAACCGAAATCGGTCTCCATGAGCGCTCGTCAACCGCCTTGCAAATGAGCTGGGCCAGTCGTTCCATACAAAGGACAAAGAGGTATGGGGATATGGGATCGCCCTGCCTCGGGAATGAGAGAAAGCATCACCAATCGTCCCGTTCCACATTAGATTCATCGAAGCCGAGCGGAGACAAGCCTTGACAGTCGTGACGAGCTTAGCAGGATAGCCAGCAAACTGCAAGGTCTCTTCAATGAAATCCCAGCGTAGATAATCATAAGCCTTTTCAAGATCCACTTTAATCACCATGAAGCCTTTCGCCCCTCGCTTAGTGCGCATAGAATGAATGAGTTCTTAAGCAACGACAATATTGTCCGTAATGTGGCGTCCCTGGACAAAGCTCACCTGAGTTGGATGGATCAAATCCGGCAAAGTACCCTTCATATGATTTACCAATATCTTGGTAAATAACTTGTAGACGACATTGAGTAGGCTAATGGGACGGAACTGCTTAATCGTGCTCGGGTTCTCAACTTTAGGAATAAGGGTAATCAAAGAAGGCCCACACCGGAGGGCCCACTATCTCCCAATTCTTTTGAAAAAACAAAGCGTTTAAGCCACCCATCCCAAGAGCCTTCAACGAACCCATAGTGCAGATGGTTGAGTATATTTCGTCATCAGAAAAATCATTCTCCATGCTCATCATCGTCTCCACATCGCAAGCGGGGAAGAGACTCGGTTCCACTCCATGCCTAACCGGTGGCGGGCCAGTCGTATAAATGCCCTTGAAGAAGTCCGTGGCTAAAGTACGAAGGGCCATTTGATCCGTTAATAGGTTTCCCTCGGTGTCCAACAACTCGACAATTTTCAATGTCGCCGCCGATGCTTTATCTGCCTATGATATAAAGAAGTGTTCCGGTCACCCAGCATGGCCCACTCCCGGGTCGACTTTTGTACTAGTAATAACTCATCTTGCATTATGATGTCGTCTAACGTCTCTCGCAAGTGTCTTTCTAACCCATCAGCCTCTCGCTAAAATAGGACCGGCGGCATCGCTGGATCCCCGCTAACCGGGCCAGGAGTGTCTTCTTCTTCTGAAAAATATTTCCAAATACTCGAAAATTCCAGTCCTTCGCCACAGCTTTGAAATTTGAAGCCGCCGCGTCGAAAGGGAGGGACGGTTGCCATGAGTCACGAAGCATATCTCGGAAGCTCGAGTGGAGAAGCCATGCAGCCAAGAACCGGAAAGGCTTTTTCCCTACAGGCTCAATCCGAACACCAGTGCAGTCAAGAAGAAGTGGCGAGTGGTCGGATTGGATACGTGGGAGGAGCTGGACACGACCCATCCCGAACCTATCCAACCAGGTCAAGTTGGCTATAAAGCGGTCCAGTCGTTCAGCAACCCTTCCGTCTCGGCCCTGACGGACCCACGTAAAGCTATGCCCATCCGTGGGGACCTCTTGAAGGCTATTGTTAAAAATCCAATCTGCAAACTCCTGGCTTCAATTATAATAACAAGAGGCGCCCCCCATTTTCTCCGAGGGATTAAGGAGACAGTTGAAGTCACCTCCAATGAGCCAAAGATCCGAGATATTGCTCGCCAAGTCGCCCAAAGTGGTCCAAAGCCCCCGACGGATTGTCACATTCGGGCTCGCATACAAAAAGGAGATAAGACACCTCGCATTATGTTTGGCCGCCGGACGTGGATCACTTGCCGCGTGAAATGTAACATGTCAACCACCATCTCCTCAGTCTATAGAAGCCAGATGCCCCCCGAGAAACCACGGGCTTCCACCCGAAATGAGTTAGCAAATTTTCTATACTTAATAAATCTATCGGCTTTTGTGCCGCTGATACGTGGTTCAAGAATGTAACCATATCCGGTTTATGTTGGAGCATTAATGCAGCGAAGGCCCCTTGGAACCCCTGCGAGCCTGCATCTTGTACATTCCATGAAATGATCTTCATAGGGAAACTACAGTGAAGGGGAGAAAAGACGATCGGGTTATGCGAGATACTGGACATGCAAGTCCAGGTCTTCGCTAAGGTCAACGACAGGGCAGGTCGCGGAGGAAGTACCCTCTCTACGACATTCCTGCACGGGTTCCTCGGGCCAGGGGTCCTGAAGATGGACAGAATGCTCCCCCTCCTCCATTAATTTGTCACTACCAGCTTTGATGATCGGGGTCGGCTCAGGACTTGGTTCAGGGTGTAGTGTACGGGCATCATCAACTATCAAGGATAGTTCTTGCTCGGGTCCAGCCCAACTCTCACTTTAATCGGCCCAGACAGAGGCTGGGAAGGACTACGGGAAGGGCCCCCACGAGAGTGTCCAGTAGTCGCCTTTTGGAGTGTCATCTCGGGATTTGTCGTAGGATGCGCCAATGTGGGTTCAATGCGAGGCTCCCGAACCGCGACACCACCCTTCTCGCCTCTCCTGAGCTCGGGGGTAGGCTGCATTTGTTTCTTTCCTTTTTGTGTTACGGTCCGTCAATCACTGTCACCGTTGTCACCCATAGGTCCCTTAGGTAAGGGGATATCTTTACCACCCCGCTCGGTAGAATGGGTCCCGACAGTAAAGGTCAAATCACTTTCCTCCAAGTCAACCCTTTTCAACATATTGAAACGAGACCCCGACTTCGAGGCCACATGCAGATGTCGTGCAGCTATGGGATCGGACCCTTTGTCGCGTCGTGAATACGGGTGCCGCACACGTTGAGGAACCTGTATCCACGAACCATACATTGGCTCGACATCATCATCCGCCCTCTCCGATGGTGGGTTAGACACCCCAGCGCCAGGTATCGCGGGCCCTTCAACGATGTTGGGGTCTGCAGCCTTGTCGTGATTATTCTTATTGGAAGGTGGAATATACAGGCAGACTGAGCTCGAATGCCCTAGCCTACCACATTGGAAGCAAATATTGGGCAAGTTCTCGTAAACTACACGTTGGGTCCTCCCGTTAATGAGAAACTTAGCACAAAGGGGTTTAGTTATATCCACTAAAACGGCGAGGCGAGCAAACTTGCCCCGCTTAAGGGCCGCCGTTTGTTGGTCAATCTTAACCACCCGTCCCACAATCCGTCCAATTTTGCTAAATATTTCTTATGATATAGGTGGGCTGGCATACCGGGTAGCCTGATCCACGCAATCGTGTTAGTGACCTCCGCCTTGGTAGCATCAAACTCAATAGTCCACGGCTGCACATGTAAATAGCCACTACCAATCACATACGGTCCGCCCGTAAGAATTTGTTGAGCATCATCAGACGTCTGAAGGCAGATAACAAAATATCCATTATCGAGATCCATCATAGTACACCCCGACATGAACGGCCACATTTTGGTTAAACGATTATAAAGGGACGCCATGATGATCGTCTCGTCGAAAGGTTTAATCACAACTCCATTCTGCCAGTCCTTACTAACACGTTCAAAAAAGCTATCAACAATCTTCAATTCCGGTGTCGAGTGTGATAAGTCAACCACCACATCCTCTTCACCATCCCCGTCCATCTTCTCGTCGTCGAGAGCAACATCAACGTGGTTCCGGTGTCAATTGACCATATCCCGAGATGACCACCGGGCAGGTTGGGGCTCTGGACCCGCCGGTGCTGGGGCAAGAAAGGTAGGGTTCAGAGGATTGGGAAATTCCAAAGGCTCGGCTTGGCGCTTGCTAACCCTCGAGCGTTTCGATGCCGGAGGATTGGTCGAGGATAGCATCGGAAACTCATCATTAAAGCCAGATGGAGGAGGAGGAGGATCGACCTCCGGATCAAAAGTAGCGGTAACAGGATTCAAATTGCCTAGGGTCTTGTCGCTCAGAAAATCGCCCATCATACATGTGAGTTAATGATTTTGTTTAAATAATATAAATTTTATGTATACATATATATGTAACTAGTAATCATCTTGTGCATATGCACAGATGTACATAAAATTTTATAAGTAATATATAAGAATTTAATATTAAAATTCTAGATAATGAACATATTTCGTTTTCAAATTTGATCATTAGGAAAAATAAAATAACAATTTTTTATTATTATAAACAATTATTTATTATCATTATATAATAACAATTTAATTATTATTATTATTTCAAAAACGATTGCTTATAAGATTTTAAAGTTGTTTGACTATGCTATTAAACTATTTACTAATTGTTTTTTTTTAAGAAAAATCATGAGATATAAAAGAAAAAGATAATGTTGATGTTAAAATAAATAACTTGAAAACAATTGTTTATAATTATATAATTTATATTTATTGTAAATTATTATTAGTTGGTATTAGCATTAACTATTATATAATATAATAGAAAAAATACATGATTACACTCCATAGAATGTATTAACGTGAGAAGTAAAAAAAATGTTGATGATAAATTTTGTAACCGAAAATAGAGAAAAAAATTTAGAGGTTTTATTTATGAGGTTTTCTTAAATGTCATAACTAGTAATTATATGTATATATATATATAGAGAGAGAGAGAGACTGATTTTTTACATATACGGAACATTGATAGTAAATTAAATATTATTGCAAGATAATTAATTTAATAATACCATATATAAAAAATGTTATAAATGAAATCATTACTAACTTATAAAATATATTTGTAATTTAAGCAAAAACAATAAGTTACTATTAATTATTTTATATCATTGTAATTTAACACATTATATTACAAAACACCATTGATCGTGAAGATATGATATTTGGTGTAACGTCCCGAATTGTTATTAATAAAAGTGATGATTTAACCTATTTCCTTTTATTAATAATGCTCGTTTTAAATTTCCGTGCCCAGCTATTGAGTCATTCATTTCTAAGTTCGACTTTTAGTCGAGATTATACTCGTTTAATTTTATTTAGTAATCGAGTCAATTTTAGAAATTAATTCCGATTAGTTTATTTTATAAATGGATATTAGCAATTTGTTATACGTCGGGATTAATATTTCAAGTCGACGAATTAATCGAGGTCGAGAAAACTCGAAAAATCGTCGAAGTCGAGCCGCAACCGGAACCGAACAAGTTTGGCCCGAGTCATGCCCGAGCATTGCTCAACCCTAACCGAGTCATTATAGCTTTTCCTTAGAAATTCCTTAGCATTTGTTTCATTATTTACCTTTAGCATTTCAGCCTAAGAAACGATTTCTCTCGGTCCAAGTGAAGTGTGCGTCCAACCTAAGCACACGCGCGTCCAGCCCGCGCCCAGCCCTGCCGCGCCAGCCCATTGCCGAGCCCAAGGCATTAACGAGGTCCAAGTGATTTTTTTTAGCCCATTTTGTAAGTTAACCTCCTTGCTTAGCTGAAATTTGGAGAGTTTGACATCTAGCTTATGACTAAGCTAGTTAATTTGCCACTAAAGCCTAATTTAATGACAAGTGGCATCATTAAAAGGCTCCACCTCTCACTTAACCTCTTCTTTTATCTATAAATACCTTACCATCTGATTTGAGGTGGTGTTTACCTCATTTCACTCAGCCTACTTTGTAAGAATATCCAACACTTAGCCAAAATTGAGAGAAAGCCGAGAGATAGACCCAGACGAGCCGTGCGCGTCACTAGCCGGAGAAGGTGTTGCACCGAGCCATCCCTTTTTCCAGCCGAGTACACCAACACCAACTTGACTTCAGGGAGTTCTAGGGAGTACAAGGAGTTCATAGAATCCATTAGTTGTAGCTGATAGCAGCCATAGTAAGGTCGTTGCCGAGAGTCGTCGAGGAAGTGCCGAGAGAAGGCCTTATCGGAGTTTTCGTATCTTGGTCAAGGTAAGCGAGTTCTAGAAAACTTTTCCAGTTTGTACATGATATTTTAAGATTTATCATGTAGAAAATTTCGATGTATGCATGATAGAGAAGGAGATACGAATTTTTGAAGTTTAAGTCCTTAAATTTGGATTTTTAGTAGCATGCTAGTTTAAGCCGAGTTTAGTAGCTTGTAAATCCTTATACATCACGAATATGATGTTGGTAAATTTTGAGCATGTTTGGAGTTCATTTACTCGGTCAAGTAGGATCTCGATTTTAAGCGTTTTTGAGCTCCCGAGCTATTTTATATTTCATGCGAGTAAAAGTCAAGGTCTAAGCCTTAAAAGTCATGATTTATGTTGTTAAGTATTTGGCCTCGAGTAATTCTTGTAAAAGAAAAAGTGTTTTCGGTGACTTAGTATGCATATGAGCCATTTAAGCTCAACCGAGCCATTTTGAAATCCAATCGGATCATGCTGAGTTATTTGTGCATTTTTATGCTTATTAGATCAGTTTATGTTGGTTCATGCTGGTGTCACTGGAATAAGTCGTCGGACGGCCGACAAGGCGTCAGTCGTGTGCACTGCCAACACGTATCGTGCGCAGCGCGCCCGAATGTGAGCTCACAGAGGTTAAATCGTCCCGATTACTCACTGTAGAGGTTAACTAGCCAGTGTATGCGCGCGCCCAGTAAGCGTGATGCACTTGTCTTTAGTGCTTGCCGATAGTGCTCGGCAGCACCCAACCATTGATCGCGCATAAATTTCGGCGCCAGTAATGCCCAATGAGCCCGGCAGCGCTTAGCCAGCCTCAGCAAGCAAAGTCTCGAGCCCAGCCGCTTGGGCAATATAAAGGTTGACTATGTAGGTGTTAGTTATGTTAAGAGGTTAACTGGTCGTGCCCAGCAGCACGCCAGTGTACCCAGTCGTCATTGGTCGTGCCCAGCAGCACGCCAGTGTACCCAGTCACCATCGGTCGTGCCCAGAAGCACCCGATAGTCATCGGTCGCGCCTGTGCTCGCGCTAGTTGTGCCTGGCAGCGCCCGAACGCACCCAGCAGCGCCCAGCGCCGCGTCCGGGGCACCAGTAGGCCCTACGCGGGACCGAGCCTAGCCAGCTTGAGCCAGAAGCTGACTGCCCAGCCACAGCGAGCCGACGGTCTGGCCAGCCAGTGAACCGGTCGGTCAAACCCGTGGTTCGAGTAGTTTTTGATTTACATATTTCGGTCTGAGTTTATTCTGAAATTTTAGAATTTTTTCCAAACCAAGTCAGTCTAGTTTATCTATATAAGTTAGTTCCGGACTTAGAATAATTCTTATCGGACCCTTAGAGCGTTTCATTTAGTCCGAACAAGTTAACAGTTAGAATCGAACATCATAGCATGAAATCGAGTATTCTGAGCATAGTACTTTGTATTTGTTTGCTTATATTTTTGTGTAGCTTGAGGAGTCAGCTATACAACACTTACATTTCTCAGTACCAGCAGTATAGGTGGGGACCCAACATGGGTATTACATTGAGTATAATACATATACCATGTATGAGGTATGCATATATATTATTCGCTTATGGTGGAGGCCAGTTGCATTAATATGCCATCCCAGGTTTTGGTGGAGGCCAGTTGCCTTAATATTACATCAGAGTGTGCACATGGTTACCGGCCACAATGTCCGGAAGATAGTATGATTTCAGTTTCAGTTCAGTTTATATATATGCCAACGATCATGAAATGGTTATTAGTATCACTGTTTACTTTAGTATGGGTTTCTGCAGAGCACAGTGGACTTTCGTGCTCATGCCCCACTGCTTTATTTTTTTGAGATGACAGGTTCGGCCATGAGGCGTGAGGTCAGCTGTGGTGGTTGTGGTCGTGGACTCAACCCAGTTTGCCGTTTTGTGGGGTTATGTATATAATAGTTTGTATATATTATGCCACGTGTTTACTTCTGTTTGCATTTTAGTTATCGAATTTGCATGCCAGTGTTTTCAGATTATCAGGTTTTACCCGGTCCCCTAGTGTGACTCAAGTTAATATTACATGCTTGTTAGATTATACTCTGTTTTCTTTATGTCTAAACCAGTAGTTAGACCCAGTTCAAAGAAACGATTTTTCAGTATAAGTTTTACAGTAGCATCAAGAGTTAAGTTAAATGATTTTGAAAAATTTATAAGTATTTTCGAAATAAAATTGCAAAAAATTTACTCTGATACTAGTAGGATAGTGGGGTCTTACAGTTGGTACCAGAGCACAATTTGTGTATCTGAATATTACAGTGAGTCAAAAAGTTGCAGGAAAACCTGACCACACCACCTTACGCCTCTCCGACTACTAGGTAAGTGTTGATGAATATTTTATTTATAAGCACATTTCTAAGTCTATGCTCAGTAGGATGTCAGATATCCACCCTTAGAAATCAGTTTAGATGCCCAGATCAGTAATAGAGACTTCTATAGGGGCATAAGATCCATCCTCCAATCAGAAACGAGAACTCTAATTTGAAATTTAGTTTTATCGAGTTAAATTTTAGCGACTCGTCAAGAAATTCGTGTCATATCAAGAATTTAGTGCATTTCAGTTATGCTATTTCAACTTCATTTATGATCAAATTTTACGTTGATTATCCAGATGCCACGTTGGGATCAAGAACATCAGGAGATGCACTAGTCGGCGGCGTGGTCGCCCAGTTCCGCGATTATCATCCCGAGAATTTTCGGGACATGGAGATCCTCGACTGATGGATGAGTAGATTAGGGCCTTGAGATGATTTTCGAGGTCATGGAGTGTTCTGAGAGGCACCGTATTCTCTGTGCCCAATTTCAGCTCATTGAATTTTTCAATAATAATACTTGACGAAAAACCAAATTTAAACAATGCAAACTTTAATACCTGCTATTTAATTAAGCTTTGAGAGACAAATATTGGATTCAGAAATCTTATAAATTATATATTTAAATATACCTTTGGGCAGTACTTTAATATAAAATATATTTGATTGATGCCTAAGAAGGAAGATCTTTAATAAAAATTATAGGTATAGCGATTAATTAGCGGTTATCTTTAGACAAAACACTGATTAATCTAACTTTAATTATAATCTCTCTTTTATATATTAATCCTTGATAGAAATTATACAGAGGTTATCTTTGGACGGACACTCTAATTGACTTAACTTTAATTATAATTTCTCTTTTAATTGTCATAAACTATAAACACATGGCCCACCTTTAGTATCCTCCTAGTTCATAATAAATGACATCAATTATTCAAATATCATAATTTGAGAGACTTTAATAAGTCATCCTTTTATATTTGAATAATCGATACTTTCATCAAATTTATTTATCTATTTCATTAATTAAACTAAGTCACTTTGGTGCCTAACTAGTTTTCTTTCATATATAATATAATTTGTAGTTATTTTTTTTGAATTACATTTTATGAGACTATCAAACTATAATAAATCGGCAAAATTTCGAAAATGGTTCACTATGTTGGTCATTTTCCGAAAAAGATCCATCATATAGGGTGTCATTAAGAATGATCCACTAAGTTGCCACTTTAATCAAAATTCATACAAAAACCAAGATAGTGTAGTAAAAGTGATCGCCATTTTTAGTACACTATGTTGGCTATTGTACGAGTTTTTATTAAAAGTGGCAAATTAGTGGACCATAATTGATTATAGGCTTAATTGCCGCCAGCATCACGACCTTTTATATTTTGGACATTTTAACCAAACCTTTGGAAATAGGCAAACATATCACGACCTTGTATAAAAATTGCAACCCGAACCCAATGTCTGTCGACGGTGAATTTTTGACAGCGTGTCCGGCGTCCGTTCCTACGTGGCCTCGACTGCTCGCTGACTTGGCACAACCAAACCGACGTGTTAAAAACCCAAAATACACGTGTGATACACACAAAATAAAAACAGAATCGGGGCCAAATTGATCGGCTAATTCCCCAACTCTAGCCCCAAAATAAAACCCTAATTATTTCTTCCCCAAATTTCGCAGCTAATTCCCTAACCCTAACCCCAATTCGCAGCCAATTATCCTCAAAAATCTCACCATATCTGTCTGAAAATGTCTTGCTCATCTCGTAGAAGCCAAAATTCCCAAAATAGTGGTGCCTCCAATGTGTCGATACGGAAGCTGTGCGACCACGGTGAAGATGCGATCGTTCTCACCTCCATGACTAATGATAATCCATGTAGGAGGTTCTACAGATGTCCGAATAGAGAGGTAATGTAATTGCTGTCGAAATTTTTTTTTTCTGGTGAAATTTTTTTGCTGTCGAATTTTTTTTCTGGTGAAATAGAGAGGAAGAATGTTCATAGTTGCTGTCGAATTTTTTTTTTTTGGTGAGAATTTGGCTGAGAATAGTATAGGATTTTTTTGGTGAATTTGGCTGAATTTAGCTAAGTTAATGGTCATAGTTGCTTTGAATTTTTTTACTGTGAATTTTTGCTTTCGAAATATTGCTTCGAGATTTGTCTTTCATTGATATGCAGAAACCTTGTCGCTTCTTTGAATGGATTGATCAATCATTGCCCGCGTTTCAAAGGACATGCTTCATAAGATTGAAGGCTGAAAAACATGATTTGGAAGAAAAGTTGCGGGACATGGAAAAATTTCACAATCACAGATCGAGTTTGAAAGAGGATGTTGAAGGTGACAAGAATTCTGAAATGATTTTGGTTCTGGAGAAGACCATAACTCAAGTGAAAAACCTTGAAAGGAAAATGAGTGTTTTTATGGTTTCTTTGATTGTTGTTGTTTTAGTTCTTGTTGTGAGTGTGTTTGGTAGAAATGGTCATGTCCATTATCTTAAGATGTTGAACTGAAGTATGTATTTTCTTAGTTTTTTGGTGAATCATGGGGCTATTTTAGGTTGATGTACGTACTGAAATTGGAATCCTCGTATGAAATGTTATTTTGAAGTAATGAATTGATAAACTATCTATTTTATTCATGAGATTGAGTATTTTCTTATGTTAGTTTGAGCATTATGTTATGTTAGGTTCATAAACTATCTAGCTTTTTTTGTGTAAATTGATCAACTAAATCACAGAAGAATGTAAATGGCTTATGTAAATTCATTTGCAAAACATTATACATCACAAGATCACATGATTCATTATCAAAACCACAAAACACATAGTTGAAATTCCATATCCATAACAAAAGTTTCCAAACATCCACAATTGTTCCAAATCCCAAAAACAGCATAACATATCCCTAAGATCAGTTCAACAATACCAAATTTTTTCAAAAGTATCCCAAAAGCACCATAACATTACCAAGTCTGTTCTTAGTTCAGACTGTCTGTTCAAAATACCACATCAAACACTAACACATCATCATCAAGTCTCACTCTCTTGAGTGCATATAAAGTCCCCTGCTTGTTGTGATGAAGGTTTGGTACCTCTCCCAATTGACCTTTGACCTCTTCCTCTCCCAGTTGACCCACTCCTCTGACCTCTTCCTATCCCAGAGGAACCACTCATTTGCCCTCTACCTCTAGCAGAGGTTGACCCACTGTGGTGTCCTCTGCTTGAGCCACTGCTTTGACCTCTTTCTCTAGATACCATATGAATATTCTTTCCACTGGACAACTGCATTATAATATTAAAATATTACCTATATGGCTTCTGATAAATTACTTATATTCTTTCAAATAAATGAATTCTTGATAAAAATCATACCTTCATGTAAATATTACCAGTTTCCTCAGACTGCAAGATCCCAAATCCTTTTCTGGCCTGCCAAAGACAAACAAAAAAAAAAAATGTTATCATCCAAAATTATTGGTATAAAATAGTACTATAAAACAATTACCAATGCTCTTTCTTTTTGTATCACTGTTGACCGTTGACTGCACCTCCTAACAGGCAATTTGTTTGTCTTTTCTAGAGACCTGGTTGTCATCCTCTAAGCTGATGGTGTTGGTCTAGTCATTCTGTCAAGTGATTCAGTAGGTGTAGTCATGCTCTCAACTGGTGGACTTACCATGGTCTCAGACACCATTGGTTGAACTTGAGTTGGGGGTGGAGGATAAGAACTATTCTTTCTGGGCCTTCCCTTTGATTTCTGTTCATAGAAAAGTAAATATTTCAGTATTCAAGAAAATGAATTTCATGAAAAAAGTTATGGAATTTTTTACCTTGGCAGGTTGTTCCACTTGAGGCAGGGTGCATGATTTCTTGTTGTGACCCTTTTGGAAACACCTTTGACAGGTCATAACTAACCCAAATCTTCTCAACTTTCTTCCACCTTTTGCTTCTTCCTCAGGAGCCCTTCTTCTTCTCTTCTTTGGTCTTCCTGGCATCTTCTTGAAAGGAGGAGGCAAGATTGGATAGCCTTGTGCAGCAGGCCACATCTTTTTCCCATTTATGGGCTCCAATGAGTTGCTATACATCCTCAAATACCTCTCAGTAGTGAAAAACTCAGAAACATAGTCAGCAGGATCTTTATGCTGAAAGTGTATTGCTGAGCAAGCATGCACACAAGGAATTTCAGTTATATCCCACTGTCTACAAGTACAAGTATTATCCCTCAAATCCACCACAAACTGATCATCTTCTAATGCAACCTGAAACCTATCACCAACTGCAGGCTTTGTGACACAGAGTCTGGACAAATATTTATTCTGCTCTACCTTTGATCTTATTCTAGGACAAATCCTGTCAGGATGTCCACTCATCTCCATCAATTTACCATGTTGTCTGTTCATTAGTTCAGTCCTTACAAATTCAAGCATCTCAATAATAGGTTTTCCTCTTCCCTTAACTATAAACCCATTAAAAGTCTCACTAACATTATTTTCTATCATATCACACCTAGGAAGAGGAGAAACAAATGCCTTACAAAACTTTGAGGGATCTCTGTCAATGAAGTCTTCATAAGCTTTTTTGCATTCTGCCTTCAAGTCTTCCAAAGCAATGTTGTAGTCACCTTTGTGGGTGCTTACAACAATCCTCCAGAACAAGTTTTTCAAGGTCTGTCCCTTGAACTCCTTCTTCCAGTTCATGTAGACGTCTAGCACAATTTTTGTGCTCAGCAAATGGGGCCAAGTCCCTTAAAGCATTCAACAAGCCCTACAAAGAACAAGTGTTTCAGTTAAACATGTTAATATTTCAAATACAGACTGATAAGTAATAAATGAATGAACATTTCACCTTTTGTTGGTCTGAAATGAAAGTATATCCTAACCCATCTCTTATACCCAAATCTGCAAACAACCGTGAGAGAAACCACTTCCAACACTCTTCATTTTCAGCCTCAACCACAGCCCAAGCCACTGGATAGATTTGATTGTTACCATCTTTGGCAATGGCACATAACAAAGCTCCTCCTAAGAATGTTTTTAAAAAACATCCATCAAATCCAAGTATAGGTCTGCATCCATTCAAAAAGCCCTTTCTTAGAGCACTAAAACCCACATAGAAGCCTCTGAATGTAGTATTTTCCCCAAGTAAGAACTCAAACTTCCCCTCTCTATCCACTCTCATTAGCTCAGCCATATAACTTCTGAGATGAGAGTAATGATCATGACAGACCCTCTTAGCAATTCAAGGGCTTTCCACTTTGCTCTATAAAGTTTCCACTTTGTAGGTTGCACTGCATACTTGTCAGAAATGGCTTCATCCAATTGTGAAATTGACATGCTTGGATTCCTTCTGAACTTTTCACCAAACTCTTCTGCAATCCACTGAGCAGTGAGTTGTCTAGTGTGCACATTTCTATGGCAGACATGTTCTTTATGTAGCTGTTTAATAGCCACACTGCCTTCTGTTTCAATCACACTGGCATAAAGTCTCCAAGGGCAGCCATCCTGACATCTAACTTCCAATTGCCTTTTGTTACACCTCATATTTTGTACATCTCTACCTTGCACAATTGCCACTTTTCTAACAGCTCTCTTGCACTGCTCAATGCTTTCAAACCTCATGCCAAGCTGAAATTCAAGTGAATTATGATCACACTTGGGATCATATACCAACCTTGTCTTCCTTTTAACACAATTTCCATCTAAGTCCACTTCCCTCTCACTATCTGACTCATCAGAGATTAGTGCATTTTGTAAAACTTCATCATCTTCAAAGACCTTAGCCATTGGTTGTGCATTTGGTACACAATCATCAAAATCTTGTGCTTTCTTCTTAGACTCCTTTATGTTCTTTCTGGCTTGAACATATTCATCATCATCAGAAAAGTGATCTTCAGATAGGTCATCATCTGATGAACTCATCCCAGTTGGAAAATAATCTTCATCTTCAGAATCAGATACTGCACCACCATCAGAAGCTTCAATCTCAGTGTAATTATCTATTATATCATTAATTTCTTGCATCTCGATTTCAGGATCATCCTCAATTGGTGAATTAGCTTTCTGGCTTGTAGGATCATCCTCAACTGGTGAATTAGCTTTCTGGCTTGCAGGATCACCCTCAACTGGTGCATCAGCTCTCTGGTTTGAAGGATCAACCTCAAGTGGTGCAGTAGCTTTTTGGCTTGCAGGGTCACAATCATTTGATGTCTCAACTTGTTGACTTTCAGCAGCTAGTGGTGCCACTGGTTGCAACTTCTTTGCAGGTATCTCAATTGATGCCTCACTCAAAGATTTCTGCTCTTCCTCATCAACAAATATGTCACCCCCAACTACATAAACCTGAACTAAAGTTTTCTTCTTTTCAATACAACTGATAACCTCCATAACACCGTTATCATCAAGTATATCTCTCAAACTTTCTGGTCCTGGCCCAACACCAGGTATTCTGTATACAAGTTTTTCATACTTGTCAACTCCCAACTTTTGTATTTCTTCTTGTAGATCAAAGTAGCCAAATCTATCAACATCTAATCCATGAACAGTAGTGAATGTACCACCTAGATACTCCACAACAGTTGAACATTTCACAAAAAAACCTCCATAATTTACAAGGAGTGAAAATTTGTCTCTGCAATGGAAACAATGAAAAGAATCACAATTGGAAAGTGCAGTTATAATATTGGAATAGATTCACAATTGGAAAATATAACACTTAATTCACCTATAACCTTAGGAAATTGAAATTTATTTGATAAATTGGAAATTGTTTGAAACCCTAAATTTGCTGAAAACCCCAATTTTACAATGAAACCCTAAATTCTAAAATCTTCCCAAATAAAACCCTAATTTCAAAATCCTATGTCGAATTCACAATTTTATTCAAGAATTCAAACGTAATTTAATGGATAATTAACACTGAAATAAAGAATCGCAAAGAAACATATATTCACGGGTCCGTATCAACAATGTCCGACTTCAATTGAGCAACATATTTCGAAATTCACAATAATATTAAACAAATCGAACGTAATCTAATATATAATTAACATTGAATTCAAAAATCGAAAAAAACAATCCATATCAACAATTATGAACCATTTTTCAAAATCCGACAACAACAAATAAAAATAAAAAGTGATTCCCATACCTGTCACTCATGGTCGCAACAATGGGGCTGCGGATCGTGACACCTTGTTGGCCCGATTCGATTGGAACAAACGCAGGTTTCTTCGATTTCGAGAGAGAAGGATTTTTTTGTTGCAAGTTGGGATTAGGGTTTGATAATTTTGGGGCCCCGATTTTCAATTTATATATGGGGTGGGTGTGCACGTGTATCAAACGTGTATTTTGGGTTTTTAACACGTCGGCTTGATTGTGCCAAGTCAGCGAGCAGTCGAGGCCACGTAGGAACGGACGCCGGACACGCTGTCAAAAATTCACCGCCGACAGACATTGGGTTCGGGTTGCAATTTTTATACAAGGTCGTGATATGTTTGCCTATTTCCAAAGGTTTGGTTAAAACGTCCAAAACGTAAAAGGTCGTGATTTTTAAAGCAATTAAGCCTTGATTATATTCTATATGATGAACCTTTTTCGAACAATGACAAACATGATGGACTAAAAATGAAATTTAGCCATAATAAATCTCCATCAATGTATCAACTATATCATTAATAGTCAGGGGCCAAATTAGGAAAAAATAAAATTGGGAGGGGCCAAAGTAGTTATTGGAACTTGATTGTGTTTGTTCAAATTCGTGAAAATTTAATTTCATATCATTCATATATTTAAATGAGCCAGGCTAGAACGACTATTCTACTTTCTTATTATACGAATCGAGTGGACTGAAGCTTGCACAAGTCGAGTTTGTGCTCATATTTTTGTTTATGTATTGAATTGTCTAGTTGATTTGACTCATTTATTAAAATATCACACGCTTATGCATGAGGTATTCAACTTGCCTCGAACAACATTTTGAGGAAAACTATATAATTTTTAATCTCTCTCACATACAAAGACATATAGGCAAAAAATTGGTTTTTAAAATGAACAAAATAATTAATAAGTTGCACTACAAAATACATAACTTCTTAATTTTGGTAGTTAAAATGCTCAACATTTTTTACACTCACAAAATTCATTGATGATTGGTACAAAATTAACACAAATGATATAATTGGTAGGCTGCCTGTTAGATAAATATATTTTCCTACGAAAAATGTATTGTTATACTATGAAATGTCATACTTCTATTTGTATTGCACTATAAAGTATGACATTTAAGTATTAAAGTATAAATATACTTGATGGAAGAGTGTGATTGTCTAACTATTAAGTAGCCAAAGATTGTTTACTGTGGTATTAATAGTTCTAGTAATTTTATTTCGAACAATTGAATTGCATGTGTTGCATGTTCTTCTCCAATTTTACTCCTTAATTATTTAATTGTACGTAAGATCAAACACAAAAAATATTATAAAACATTGTTGAAAGGGTACTTACAAAATATGATCTAGTTAAAATTAATTAGTACATTGAGCTATAAAATAATTTTTAATAATTATAGGAATGAGTATAAATTGTAAGGGACTTAAAACCTTTAACAAACAACTACATGTCATGAGATTATGAAAACTATGATTAATCTCATACACAACAATTTCACCAAATAATTCATTGGCAAATAAGTCCCCAATTGTTAGGAAATATTTAATTTCCTATCTATAATCTAATTATAGGCAACATATTATATAAAATTATATTAGCTATTCAATTAATTAATGGACTCAATTAAGTGATCTAAATAAAGTAGAGTCCATGAGCTACGTAAATTGATATGGACTTATTGGGTGGATACCTAATATTATTAGGGTTAGGTGATAATGGGTGGCCTACCCTAGTAGTATATAACGACCCTATTAGTTATGGTCTCCAATACACTAAATCAAACATAGTTCTCTTTTCTCCCCATCAGAATTGAGAACGACAGTCCCATATGAGGAATAAGGCGATTTAGTTGAGGAGGACCATAAAACCGACACCGTTCATGATCGAAGATGTGTTCGTGATCCAAGTCATGTTCCATGGAGATCGGATCTTTAAATCAACCTAAGGTACGTTTTCGCTATCTAGTTTGATTCTCAATTATTTGATATGAATGCTCCAGGGATGAAGCGATAGTTTTCGCATAAGGCTAATTCCAACAAGTGGTATCAGAGCCAAGTTCATACCGAATTTTAGGGAAACAATTTATTTTTTATCCACATGTGAAATCCCGTATTTTGATTTGTCTTCTTTCGTTGTGAATCCATCAATTTTTTTTTTTTTAGATTCATATATTGATTTGGGGATTTGTAAATTAATATGTGGTCTAATTTTAAATTAGACGTTCGGTTTGAGGTTTTCCATTCAGACTTATGCTTGTTTTTATCTGCGCTGCTTTGAGATTAGTTGTTGAATCATATGATTCAAAATATAAAACGTATAAACATTATGTTCTATATGTTCATCTTTGTAATGCCTCGAGAACTGTGTTGTCTTGAATTAATTAAGGTTGACACACACATGGACTAGTTTTTTCATTTAAGCCATATTTGATTTGGAGATTTGGAAACAATAAATAGTTCATGAAATTATATATGGATTCATGGTCCTTGACGTCAAGTATGATTTATTGCAAGTCATGGATTGGCTGTCACAGTTTATACTTGAATTATTTGTTGTAGATTCATCTCTGCACTGGTGTGGTATTTTCTTTTATGAATTTAGCCTACACGGTATGAATTCCTTTAAATACTAAAGATTGTTGTATTTTTGTAATTTATGTGTGTGTTGATTAACTCAAAGGTGAATTAATACATGGCCAAATTGTAAACATACTTGTGATGATAAACGTGTGGCAATTATTTGGTTGTACATATGAACAATAAATCGGCCCAAAGGAAAATTCATTGTTTGATATGTTATTATTGACAATGTTTGATCACTACACTAAGATATCACTTGCAAGTTAATATTTTGTTCCAATATGAAATATTAATGGAGTTACGATGTCATGAGATAAAGTTACCTTTATCTGAGTTTATTATTTTAATTCTAAGTAAATTTTGTGACCGTAAATATTGATGTTGTTACTTGTATGTTTTCGGGATCTATGGAGTTATTCATCTAAAGGCTGATTTAAAATTATTTTTTGTTTATGAGGTTTTAAATCAACATAAGGGGCTAAATTTATGGTCTTTCACTAAAGAAGATAAAATAAAATAGTGGATCTTTATTTTGTCTTATTTTGTTATATATGATTTTTAGGCTGAATTATGAGTTTGGTTGAGCTTAAATGGACATTTATTTTTCATCTAGTATGCTCAAATTTGATCTCTAGCTTTGAATCAAGATATTTGAACTTGGTTCTATGTTTTGTGAACTTAATTCGCAATGCGATAAAGTTAAGCTTGATTTGGACATACTAGGCTTTGTCTATATAAAATTATATTTAAAGTCTAATTTGGTTTTATAGACTTTAAACTCAATAAAGCTAATAGACACAAGTTCATATGAAGTTTCATGTTTAGGCTCAAATTAAAATTTGATTTTGAGAATATCCTTTTCATGGTACCTCCAAAATTTATAAGGTTTGAGTTTCGAGTTTGACTTTGTGATAGACTCATACTGTGTTCCCGGGATACGGGGCTAAGTATCCGATAAGGATAGGATTTATATTGAAAATCTTCAAATGTAATCCATGAGGATTCTTTGAGTCAATTATGAGAAACATATTAATCATTTCCATGACTTATGTGTTTAATTTGGTTACACTTAAATTCCAAAATAATGTCATGTTGAGTTTATATATGCTTGAGCTCATTTTTGGATAGTGATTTTATGACT
The DNA here is from genome assembly GCA_902706635.1 of Striga hermonthica. Classification (NCBI taxonomy): domain Eukaryota; kingdom Viridiplantae; phylum Streptophyta; class Magnoliopsida; order Lamiales; family Orobanchaceae; genus Striga; species Striga hermonthica. The sequence goes on along the minus strand of CACSLK010030184.1, from coordinate 10,764,087 downwards.
AATGGATTGAATTTTAGCCCAATTTGTAATAGTGGGCCATAAATTGAAAAAAACGTTTATTTGGATTTAAGCTTGTTGAAATTAGATTTTAAGCCTAATTGGTTATATGAGCTTTCAATCTAAATAAAGTTAGAATTGAATTTATTATTCATGAACTTTATATCCATAGTTTTCCTGGGGCGACGTTTTAACGTTGCTCAATTGAGTAACAGAGAAATTCTGTTGTGATTTTCAATTTAGCTAATCAAAGTATCATGTTGTCATAGCAACCTCTGTGCATAGAGAATGACTTTATTAAAATCATTTTAATGTTGTGTGAAGTTGTTCATGTGATCTGTGCTCGGCTCGAAGGTAGACGCAGGTTGACCGAATAATAACTCACATATGGTGATAACAGAAACTCATATGGCTTTTACTCAATTGGTATAGTAATTTTTACTTTAGTCAATCAAAACATCAAGTTTACATAGCAACCTCTGTCGGTGGAGAGCGACTTTATTGAAATTACGATGTCGTGTGAAATTATTTATGCATTTTGTGATTGGCCCATAGGTAGACACAATTTGGCAAAATAACAACACACATGTGATGATAAGTATGTGATAATTATTTATATTATTCATGTGAACATTAGTAAGTCCAAAGATAGACTTTTGTTTGACAAAACTTATTATCGATGCTTGATTGTTACGACAAGATTACCACTGCAGTTAATTTTTGTCATAGACGAGATTAATGTTGCACTATGGTGTCTTGTTACGTGTCCCTATTTGGTCTACTTACCCATATTTATGTATGACATAAATTTATGTGTGAGTACTTTAGTATCGTTCTCTAACTTTGTTATATGCTTACCTCAAGTTATTTGTTATTATAGTTTTATAAGTTTTATATGCTTATAGAACATTATTTGCTTATTATTTGGGACATAAGGTTGGTGGATTATGTAAGCGTTCCACTATGGATATTGATGAAATAAATATTTTTTTATTATTATTTCAATAAAGCTAAATGGAACACAAGGGAGTACATTGTGATATGTCTAAATCTCGTCTTCAATCTAAAGGCACATTAATTGTGCATAAGGTATTTCTTTTGTTATCTGATGAAGAAAGTTTAAACGAGAAAACACTAATGTACAATTTTCCTTCATCAATCCACATTCTAATGTTTGCTTCTCAATAAGAGTTAGCTAGTTTAGTTTTGTACCACTTAAGTATTTCGTGAATAATTTTTATTTGTCACTCACATAAAGCAACCAAATTTTTACGTGGTACAAGACATATGAAACTAACTCAATTTTGTTAAGGCTGTGGTAAAGAAATATGATTAACCATTTCTCTTTGTCATTAATGTGAGAAGCAATGTGTTTCATTATTAATCGAGTTGTGAATTGAGTGGACCCACATCCCTTATGGATTTTCAACTTACAGTTTGGGGTTGTCCAACTAAGGTAAGACTTTTATGTATGTAAGTAAATGTGGACTAAAGATTGTGGGTAAGTACTCGTTCAAAATTCTATAAGGTTTTTTAATATTGAACCTAAAGTTAATTTGAGAAAGTTGAGCTTGAGTGGGAGATAAGGTTATAAAACACAATTTAGAATGCAAATATGGTCCCAAAATACAAACTCAACCACCTCAAATACATATACATGAAGCTTTGATGAACTTATGTATGAATTGACATTTTGAGGTCATGTCAAATTGGCTAAAAGTCTGAGTCTCATTGGTCATAAATGTGGCTTAATGTATTCAAAAGACAATAATGAGAGAAATAAGGTATGTCTACTCAACGTAATTTTCATCTAAATAAGGATTTTTGGATACAAGAGGCTTTTATTTTGGTTTTGATGAGAAACTCTTCGTAATCTATGTCATTTTTTTTCTTTTGGCCAACAAACATCAAATATAATATATAAACTCGAAAATGTACAACCGCATAACCAATGGGTTACAATTAAATCTCATGAGCACCATAAGTCTTTGCCCAAGAGATCACAGAGGACACTACAACAAGCACCCCTAAAGGACCAACAAGGTTACCTAACCAGCCTAAAAGAACAAATTAAACAAGATCAAAGTCAGACAGCTAGAGCTACCTGAACAAAGAAGAAAATGAAAAACTACTAATGCTAAATGGACCATGAAGCAAAGGTATCCAACAACAAGAGATATCATCATCAATCACTGCCACCTCTGTTTTAAATGGAGTCATGTCAGCTATTTGCCTTCTCAGCTTCTTATCTGTCACTTTGAGATGAACTTCATGCCATCCTGCTCTGCTTCCTGAGATTAGCCAGTCCCTAAGCTGAACAAGACCCCTCTATTTTGCTCCTGTCATCTTCTTCTCTGTTATGGACCACTCTTGCACCATCAAGTTGTTCTTAAATGCCCTTCCTGAAATCTGGTAATCAGCATCTGTTAATCCATTAGCACTGAAGACTGAGTCCTGCCCGCTACTCCCTGCAGATAAACAAATGCTTGATTAACCTCTGTACCAGTGGAGATAGCTGCAAATTCACTCTATTCTTGATATGCCAACATAACTAGCTGTCTATCAGAGCATTGTTCTTTTCGAAATACCCATCCATTTCGAGTCTTCCACAGCCACTATAGCAAATATGTTGACAGTGAGACTCTATCCTTCACCTTCAAATTAACCATTAACTTGCACATCTCCTCCCACCAGTCATTAAAACCAGCACTCTCCTGTTGAAGGTAATCCCATTCCAATCCTGCTAGTTTCTACACAAGTTTAGCTCTCTTGCAATAAAACATCAAATGCTCCAATGTCTCATCCTCTTCTCCACATCCACTGCACATCCTATCTATCTCCATACCCCTCTGCCTCAGGTTCACATTTGTGCCCAAACAGTTATTATACATCTCCACAGAAAATTTTTTAGCTAGTTTTTAATAGGCAGTTTCCACGTAGCTTTCCACATTGCCTTAATCCTGTAACCCCCTGTACTGCATTCCTCTTGACCTCCCTCTATCCACTTTTGTTGCTGGATGAGATGATAGGCTGATTTGACAGTAAATAGCCCCTTCCTGTGAGGATTCCACACCAACTTGTCTTTAGGACCCACCTGGCTTATGTGAATCTTCAAGATGGCCTCAGCTATAATATGATGAAAAGTTTGCAGTATTAAATCTTTATCCCACTCATTTCCTACTTTCTAACATGAGATCTGCAACCCTATGAAGCCTATTTTTATCTATAGCACTACCCCCATCAGGCTTAAAATTTGGAATATTTGGAATCCAATGGGAGTCCCGAATATCAATACCCTTCGCATCCCTACTGAAAATCTAGCTCCCAAACCTAGATATTTCCTAACATCTAACCACCCTTTCCAAAGCCAAGAATCACTATCTCTCTTTTTAACCTCCATGATTTTTTGCTTGTACATATATTTACCCTTAATCACTCTACTCATAAAATATTAGGTCTGGTTAACACCCTCCACAGCTGCTTAAGGATAAGAGTTGTATTAAGAATTCCAAATCTCAAAACCCCAGCCCCCCTCTGATTTTGCCCTAGCCAACTTGCCCCACCTCATCCAATGTATCCTATTGCCATCCTCCCTAGAGTTCCCCCACCAGAATTTGGCTTTGCAGCTGCAAATATCTTCACACAAACTCACTGGCAATCTATACACAGACATAACATAAATAGGCATAGCAGCTAAGACAGTTTTTACAAGCACTTCCCTCCCTGCCTCACTTAAAAATTTATTTTTCCAGTTTGAAATTTTGGAAACTACACACTGTTTAACAAAAGAAAAGGTATCTCTTTTTGATTCCCAATTCCTAATGGAAGCCCCAAATATTTGGAACATTTAGCAACTGCAATGCCTGGGAAAATATTACAGATGCTCCCTTTCAAAGAATCAGGAGTATTTTTGGAGAAAAATATAGTAGATTTATGGAGATTAACTGATTGCCCAGAAGCTGCACAATAACAATTCAAAATATGAAGGATCAACTGAGCTTGATTTAGGTCAGCTTTACAAAATAATAAGGCATCATCTGCACAAAATAAGTGAGATATAGGAGGATAATGTCTACTAATTTTTAATCCTGATAGAGATTTAGAAATACAAGCTTGAGAAATGAGATTAGATAAAGCTTCTATGCAATAATAAAGAGATAATGAGACAATGGACATCCTTGTCTAAGACCCCTAGAAGGAATAACTTGTCTTACTATTTGCCCCCCAAAATTAAAGGAAAAAGATGAAGAACAGATACAGGATTTAATCCATTTCAAAAAAATATCACTGAAACCCATATGTCTACACACCTTAAACAAAAAGCACCACTCTAGTCTATCATAAGCTTTCTCCATATCCAATTTCAATGCCATGAAGCAAAATTTGCCTTTATGCTTGGTATTTAGATAATGGACACATTCATTAGCAATAATGCAATTTTCCAATATCTGTCTACCAGGCACAAAAGCTGCTTGGGATTGAGATATGCAGTAGTGTAAGACATCTTTAAGCCTCTTTGCCAAAATTTTTGCTATCAGCCTATAAGTAATAGTACATAAGTTGATTGGTCTATAATGCACAATAGATTTAGGCTCTTTTATTTTGGGAATGAAAGTGACAATAGTATGATTAGATGCCTTAGGAATACAAGCAGACTGAAAGAAGTAAGAAATAGCTAAAAACAGATCACCCTTTATAGTATCCCAGGATGACTAAAAAAACAGCGGAGAGAACCCATCAACACCTGAAGCTTTGGCATGATCCATGGCCCACAGTGCTTGTTTGATTTCATCTTTAGTCACAGGCTTGATGATCTTTTGATTCATTTCAACAGTTATGGATCTTGGGATTCCTTGAAAAATTTCCTCATCACAGTCAGGGTTCTCAGATTGAAGTAAAGTAGCAAAAAATTCCTCAACTTCCTTAGCCTCTGACCTGTTTTGGCATTGTACCCCATTCCTACATATAAGATAATCCAAACTGTTCCTTTGCCTCCTTTGCCTAAAACATGCCTGAAAAAACCGAGTGTTTCGGTCCCCTTCCTTCAACCAGCTTACTCTGGATTTTTGCTTCCAGTAGAGCTCCCCCTCCTTGTATGCTTCATGAAGTTTATCCTTACACTCTTGTTACTCTTCCCAATTTCTCCCTTCCCCTTGTCTGCTAAACACCTCCAATTTTGCATTGCAAGCTTTGATCATGTTTGCAGAATTTGTTTTCTGTCTTGCAGCCCACCCCAACAAGGCACTGCTAACACTCCTCAATTTCTTTTGGAACCTGTACAAGTCTGGCCCTTTGTGAACCACCTTCCAGGCATTGGATATACAATCCTTATATCCTTCTCTCTTGGTCCACTGATTATCACACATAAATCTAGGCTTTGAAACTTCCTCACTTCTGGCCAGATCCATCAACAAAAGATTGTGGTCTGAAGAGGCCAAAGGAATGTTATGGACCTGGGTTTTGGGAAATTTGAACCACCATTCCGGGGAGACACAAACCCTATCTAATTTTTTCTCCACAAACTCCTCCCCCCTCCTAAGATTAGACCATGTAAACTGATGCCCTATTAGAGGACATTCTACCACTCCCAGAGATTGCAAAAAATTCCTAAACCCTTTAAAGCTGCCCTCTCTTCTCACCAACCCCCCATTTTTCTCTTCATTACATATTATATCATTGAAATTACCCCCTATAAACCATAATTTCCCTCATCTTAAATGATGTCTATGAAGCAGCTCCCATTGGTACTGTCTCTCAGAAACATCTACACTAGCATAAACAAAACCCCCCATATAATATCAGCTCTCCAATTTAAAACAAACTTGACTTCTAAACTGAAATAATTATTAACTATCTCCAAAACAGAAACATTATTATACCAACATAACAAAAGACCCCCCTTAGACCCAACAGGATCTACACAAAACCATCTAGACTCAAAAGGCAAATTTTTACAAACAGTAATTATAAAAGCTTTTTTCTTTTTGGTTTCTGATAAGAAAACAAAATCGAGGAGGTAGGATTTAATCATCTCCTTCAACTGAGAAATTGTAGAGGGTCCTCCCAAACCTCTACAATTCCACACCATAGCTTTCATTTGGAAACTTGGGACCATTTATGGCTGGTTTCCTCCACCAATTTATCTGTTAAATCAACAGAGACTTTAGCATTTTTAACTTTCTTAAGACCAGTCTCAGACCCTACTGCACTTATAATCATGCCCTCATTAGCCTTTCTCTTATGAGAAATAGAAGGAAGACTCCCCCCTTACTACCCAATATAGTACCCTCATTCTCCTCATTGAGGTTACTATCAGTCTTTTTACTCCTGGTAACTCTAGTAAAGGTTTTTGGTTGTTTAATCTGACTAACTTTAAATTTAGCAGATTGTACAACCACCTCCACTAGATTACCATCCTCTCTTACTGTGCTTTTAGGAGTTTCCAACTCCATAGGCACAACAAAGCTTGATCCCTCTCCAGAAAGAGAATCCTGCTCACCTGGGGTTTGGGATCCCCCACTGATGAGGAGATTATCCTTTTCTTTTAGATTAGGATTTGCCTCACTCCCTACACTCTTCCCCTTATCTCTAGCAGACTCTAATTTAGGTTCACTTCCCCCCTTCTTACTAACTCTCCCCTCCATATCCTGGTTTTGGACCATTTGGCTATTGACAGTCACAGGGCGAGGGTTACTAAGACTAGAGGATTTTCTGTGTCTGCTATCCCCATACCCACCCCCCAAGGCTCTCAACCAATCCCCATATTGCCCAGATTTCATAGCATTCCTTTGGATGTCATCTTTTTTTATCTCACACTGCCTTTCATTATGTCATATCCGTCCGCAGTAAAAACAAAAGCCCAGAAGGTTTTCATACCTAAATTCAATCCAGTGTTCTTCTTGTCCCAATTTGAGCTTTGTTCCTCTTGCTAATGGTTCTGAGACTTTGACTTCAACCAAGATCCTGACAATTCTCCCATTGAGTTATTCTGCTCCTGAGGCCACCACATCTACCACCTTGTGAAACAACCGCCCTATCTCATTCCAGCCTCCGCAGATATCCAATGTAATGGCAAATTATGTATTTGGGTCCATAGTTCCGTTGTCATTTCATCATCAGAAAAATCGATGTATCCCTTTCTCCACTCTTTGATGAGCAGATATTGCCCATCAAAAGTCCATGTTTTTCCTTTGAATACTCTTGCCATATCCTTCTCGCTCTGAAATATAAACTGAATTAGGTTGGGACCTAGAACCCTGAATGAGAACGGTCTCTCCAATTTTCAAGCTATTGCCATAGTGACACGGAGACCCCCAATACTAGCCCTTTTCTCGCCCACAATTTTCCCAATTAGACTCAGCGAGCAATCCTGAATCCCCTTTTCAACATCCGCTTCGAATAATTCGACCCCTGACTTTTCTTTATCTGAAAGTTCAAACTTGTGAAATTTGTCAATGATATCCTGTTCCATAACTGTTGATAACGAATCGCAGCTCGATCGCACCTCGTGAATCCTCTCGCAAGCACTGAGAACCCCTATCCCAGCCAACAGACACAGGTTGAGATCGGACACGGATTGGTACAGATCGGAACACAACACCTAAAAATGCGCTAATATTCCTGAAAAGAGAACCAATTAGGTGGAGAAAAGAAGAAGATCGAATCAGAGAAAATTCCACACTTGATGGAAAGAAACCCTAGGAAAGGGACGGGGCTTCCACAGGAAAGTGGAAAAAACTACTCGTAATCTATGTCATTTTGAAGTATTTAATATTAAGTTAACTCCATCTATGGTATTACAATTAAGTCATTATCTCTTTTTTTATAAAGTTAATAATTGCATATACTATAGATTGAGTGGGAGATACTCTAGGACAATTAAGTTTTATCTCATTCAATTGTCCCAAGAATGAGTATAAAGATTAGAATTCACAAAAGATATACATATGGTTGGTAATCTTTTGTATTTTCAAAATGTATGCATTTGAATTCCACATACATTTGATTAATTGACAAATGATTAAATTTTGATTATTAATTTTTTGAATGCAGCCAAAGGGTTTTTTAAAGTTATGTTCGAGAACAAAAGAGAGTGTAACTCACTTATTGATTATTGGATCATTTGGGAGATCATTTGAAACTCTAATTTTGAGTTTAATGGATGTCTGCAAAATTGAATGATCCGAATTTAAGTCAAGCTATATTAACTTCTAGTTGTAAGAACTAATTCGGAAAGTGCCAAGCAGACACTTAAAGTTTATCAGCATCTTATAAGGTTATGGTTGCGTAAAATTATCACTAGGCTGCATGATGCGGATGGTATTGAATACCACTAAAGTCCTATTGTGATAATATTAGTTTGCCATTTTTCAACAACAAAAGTTGTTCGTAAAGTTTCTTGTTGTTGCTAAGGATAAAATTCATGT
>CACSLK010030184.1:10733269-10755607 GCA_902706635.1 Striga hermonthica | reverse complement strand
ACATAAGGATGAATTTATGCTAGCAAATTCATAGCTCCATTATAAGGTATACTAAGGTATTAACACTTGAAGTATTTTATGAGTATATCGTTCATATAAGTGTTACTATGGATATTGCCTTAGTTCAGTGGGAGTTAGTGTTCAATGTTTTCTTGAATGTTATAACTTTAGTTTCCTGCAGAATAAAGGATGGTTCTGATCATTATGAATCACTAAAGTATTCTTTTTTTTTTTTTTTTGCGACTTTGCGTTACAATTAGGGATTGATCTCACTAAGGATTTAAAGTTGGACCAGTTGGAAATAGACATGATAAAGATCACATTGCATGTAATTTTCATGTCACTCACCATATTTGATCTATGTCATTGAGTGTACTAGTATGGTGATTTCTGAGGTTTATCCACGATATGTAATGAGGTGAAAGCCGCGGTAGTTCCATTGCTAGTATATGAGATGGACCAAATTGTTTAAGGTAGTCTGGAGATGAGAAGCATAAAGTTGCGCAACTAAGAAAATAATATAATTGCTGAGAAAAAAATATGTAGCCCAAGTGGGAGATTGTTAGAAAATATTTAAATTTTTATCTATAATCTAATTATGAGCAACATATTATATACAATTATATTTGATATTCAACTAATTAATGGATTCAATTAAGTGATCTAAATAAAGTAGAGTCCATGGGTTACATAAATTGGTATGGATACCTAACATTATTAGGGTTAGGTGATAATGGGTGGCCTACCCTAGTAGTATATAAAGACCCTATTGATTATGGTCCCCAATACACTAAATGAAACATAGTTCTCTTTTATCCCCATTGGAATTGAGAACGATGGTCCCATATGAGGAATAAGGCGATTTAGTTGAGGAAGACCATAAAACCGACACCGCTCGTGATTGAAAGTGTGTTCGTGATCTAAGTCATGTTCCATGGTGATCGAATCTATAAATCCACCTAAGGTATGTTTCCGCTATCTAGTTTGATTCTCAATTATTTGATATAAATGCTCCTGAGATGAAGCGATAGCTTTGCTAATTCCAACACCAACCACTCAGGTCATATATAGCAGTTGATTGAAAGAGAAAGACTTTCATTATCAACAAAAAAATCATTGTAGGAAATTCATTTGTTTTTATTTTTGAACAATCAACAAGCCACTGGAACAACTCCGGATATTCAAACCGTTTCATAAGCTCTAATTGGCGTGAGTTGAAACTCTAATTGGAAGGCATGTTTTAAAACTCTAATTGCAGTAGCAGAACAACTCACTTTTTCAATATATATATATATATATATATATATATATATATATATATATATATGTACATATCTGCATAACTGCACTAGCAAGCAAAATTTTTAATGGGCAAGAACAATTCACCACATTTGATCTTAGAACTTTAATTGGCAACATAATCATGCAAAACATATGCTCTGATACCACATGTAAGAAATTTAACGGGTATGTCCATAACTAGTAGACGGAATTGAATAAACCCTTTGCATAAATCAAATTGCACATAAAACTTACAAAAGTCCAACTTATAGTCATTCCCTGTTATCTTGATTTATGATGTTGATCTACGATCCTCTTTCTCGTAATCTATAATGATGAGTTTGTCTTTGCCTATGAATTGTTTCTCTCTACTGCGTCTCTCGACTTTTCACAAAGTCAATGATGTTGAGAACTTTTGTTTCGTATGAGTCGGGAGAGAGGACAGGGGCATGTAGTAGTATATATATGAGGAGCCTACAATCGTAATCCTAATAACATTTCCTATGTTCTAACCTAACTTATTGTCCAAGTCAAACATCGATAAGTGTACACTTTGATATTAGAACATGAATAATCCATTAATAACATATTCACCTTAATTAAGTTTGACTATTAGTTCAATTAGGTTCAACTAATTATATGATTTACAATAATAGAATAATATAAAATATTATTACAATACAGGTTATTATTGACTATTCAACCCACCTTACAACATTAAATATAGCATAAGAAAACTTTTTTAGTGGAAATCCGAGAGATCTGGAAAATTCAAATTCATTACAACATTAAATATAACATAAGAGAATTTTTTTAGTATTGTCATATTGTGTTGTTGTCTAGTGGCATTTGGATATTTTACCTCTCTTGCAGTCAGCAAAAATTGTATAATGTTGGGGGAGATGTGAATTAGTTGTGAAATAGAGGGTGAGTTTGTAAATTATCCTAATATATAAAGGCAGAGTAATTACGAATGTTTCATAAGTTTAAGCAGTGCTTGTCTCATGAGTTGATTTATGGTGCTTTGAGTAGTTTATGGTATGTTTGGTAAATAAACTAGCGGATGAGCCAGTTTATCACTTATGGTTGATAGCTGATAAACTAGCTTATGTCTATGTTTGGTAAATAAAACTTTTATCATAATTTTTGAGCTTATGACTTGTAGCTGAAAAGTTAGCTATGTAATGAAAGTGTTTGGTAAAATTAACTAATAAGCTAGATGAAATAAAAATTTCAACGAGCTTATTTGAAAAACCACATAAAGAAGCTTATGAGATAAGCTCGAGCTTTATAAGAAAGCTCGTCATACCAAACGAAGCTTATTTAAAAACATGAAGCTTAAAGCTAACCAAATAAGCTATAAACTAATTTATTTGTCTACCAAACATAGTCTATATACGCCTTGATTTTATTCGCGGCTTTGATATATAATAATAAAATACTCGTTTAATTTAAATTATAAATACATCTTAAAACTCAATTTATTTATTTTTTTAAAAAAAATGAGTTTTGAAATAGATTACATTAATCATCTTTCAACGATCTTTGATTTGATATTGATGTTGCATATATAAAAAAAATTATAATTTTCTTGTGAAATGTAGTATAGTAAATAATATTAATATTTATATGAAATATTTTTTAAAATAAAATATGATGCAGAGTAGTTCTATTATTCTTGGTATTAGAATATTTGGTAGTTTATTTAGTATTTATTATATTATTATTAGAATCTAATATTTATTTATTAGTTATGTTTAGTCTTGGTGAGAAAGTTATTGTTAGGGTTTAGGAGCCTTATATAAAGGACTCCATCTCTTCTATTCTCTTCCGTTGATTTTGAATAAGAATATAGTATTTGAGATAGATTTTTTTTTTATCTTCTCCCACTCGTACGCTTCTCTATATCAGTTGGTATCAAAAGTTAACACGATTCACGATACTGCCACGGAAACAAGTTGCTGCAGACAACAGGCGTGACGCCGCCATCTACAACCTGAGCCGCCAGACAGAGGGGTTTGGCCGTTGGCTCAAGAAAATGGGTCGTTGGATTGCGGAGTGTCCGTGGAGGTCAGGGACATACGTCTAACTCTTCATGCCAGAGTTCAGAACGAGCACACGAACGACTACTTGGCCGGTCGGGGCAGTCGCGGGGGTTTCACGGAGGTCGTGGCAGAGGGCCTGGCGGAGTGCCTCATCAACATACACCACTATCGATGCACGGCGAGGACGACAACGAAGAGACGCTGTCGGAAGTCAATCCCTTAAGCTTCCGACAGGCACAACAAGACGAAGACGACTTCGAGTGACGCAACGATCACCGAGACGACGAGAGCGTAGGCGATGTCCGTTTTTGCGGACCATGTCGCAAGGTCGACGGCTCGGACATGATGTCACGGGTGTGAGTGTCTTGGCGGGGTTAGTGTCGGGGGCTGGGTGCACAACTGCGCCCAACGGAGCTATTCAATGTGCAGCAGGGGTCGGGTCTGATGGTTAGGCCTTGGCAGCAGGTGTTCTGCAGGCAGTCGGTGGGCTGTGTTGCTTCGGTTGCGGCGAGGTCAGCCATCTGCGGGCCATTTGTCCGTGGCTCATATGGTCGCGTGCAGTGTTCACTGAGGAGACCGATGGTGTTGACGCGATTGGCTCTGACGACAAATCATTGTTTTCGATGGGGAGCATCTGGGGTTAGAGGACGACTTGCCCGAGGATTTCGACACTACATCATCTTGCTACCTCAACTTTGCTGGAGCTTGTGACATAAATAAAAGTGATGATCTAATGAATATTGGTGATTATGGTAGCGTGCAACCTAGTCGCAATCATGTATGCTCTTGGGGTTGGGACTCTGGTTCTGAACAGGGTCCTAGAATAATATTTAGTATTGACTTTAGAAAGTTGTATGATATTGAAGTGCTATTTGAGTCTGAGGGGCTCAGAGTTAATTTATTAGATTGTCTTTATAAAGGCCTACCATCCAATGCCCTGTTGTGGCTTGATGATGGTTTTGTGCAACCATTGTTGACCTGACCGATGGAATGATCATTAAATTTGAAGAGGGATTTCTTCACCACACAAGCTCGATTCAGAACAGTGCACCAATCCTGGATATGTGCATTATTGATTATCCTAATGAAATACATGATCAAATGTGTGCCTGTTCTGGGATAGCATCTACGAGGACTGCTGAAATGGTTGGGCGACATTCAACCTTTGTGCTCGATAAGGGAAAACAACGCGCGATTGCTGCCATGGGTACGATTCCACACGCCGGCAATACGAACGGGTTATATTCGACGGCGAATCCTTCTCAACCAAGGGAGAATGATACAGAGTAATATCTATTGTTCTTGGTATTAGAATATTTGGTAGTTTAGTTAATATCTATTATTATTACTAGTATTTAATATTTATTTATTATTTATGTTTAGTCTTGGTGAGCAAGTTATTATTAGGGTTTAGGAGTCTTGTATAAAAGACTCCCACCACTTTTGTTCTATTCACTTGATTTTAAATAAGAATATCGTATTTGAAATAGAAATCTCTTTTATCTTCTCTCACTCGCACGTTTCCATATATTAAAATATTTGTATGCACTATGTAAGAAATTGGGAAAAATATGTTATATCTTATTTACAAGACATGTACACATATATAGGAACATAATGAGCCTAAACCTAATCCTACAAGATATATACAAAATATATTCTAACACCCCTCCTCAAACTCAAGGTGGTATAGTAGATATCAACTTGAGTTTGCTAAGAAGTAAATAAAAGTGAATGGGAAGGAGAGACTTCGTGAAGACATCCGCTATTTGACCCGAAGAGGAGACGGAAACAAGTCGTACAGTCCCATGGGTAACATGCTGGCGAATAAAATGACAATCAATCTCAATATGTTTGGTACGGTCATGAAATGTATCATTATGAGACATCTTGACAACACTCTGGCTATCACAATGAAGAGCAGTAGAGGATGACTGAGGGGCACCAAGATCAGCAAATAATCGACGCAACGATAATAGCTCTGCGGTGGAATCAACAAGAGCACGATACTCAGACTCGACACTCGAACGGGAAACCAAGGTTTGCTTCTGACTGCGCCAAGAGACAAGTGAATCACCTAAGAAGAAGCAATACCCGGTAGTGGAGCGACGATCAGTAGGATCTCCAGCCCAATCTGCATCAGAGTAGCCGCTAAGGGAAAAGGAAGAACTGGTCGAGAAATGTAAACCATGCAATAAAGTGTCCTTCATAAGCGAACTATGTGTAACATATCAGAATGATGCGTGGTTCTCGGAGCAGCCATAAACTGACTCACAATATGAACAACATGAGCTATATCAGGCCGAGTGACAGTCAAATATATCAAACTCCCAACGAGCTGGTGATATAACGTAGGATCCTCAAAAAGAGAACCATCCAATGGAGTAAGACGAATATCATAATCAAGAGGTGTGAAAGTTGTCTGACAATCAGTGAGACCGGCCCGAGCAAGAAGATCAGAGACATACTTTGCTTGAGACAAATAGAAGCCATCAGAGGAATCATAAATCTCAAGACCCAAAAAATAGCGAAGACGGCCCAAACTCTTCATCTCAAAATGCTGTCGAAGATAATCCTGTAAGTCGGAAATACCCGAAAAATCATCCCCAGTGATGATCATATCATCAACATAGAGCAACAAAACAATGATCCCAGATGAAGAGTGCCGAAGAAATAGGGCAGAATTTTGATCATTCGTAGTGAAACCAAACTGAAACAATGCAGAACTGAACGTGGCGTACCAGGCACGAGGCGCTTGTTTCAATCCATAAAAAGCTCGGCGCAGACGACAAACCTTCCCAGATGACAAAAACCCAGGAGGAGGAGCCATGTAAACCTTTTCAGATAATGCACCGTGCAAAAAGGCATTTTTAACATCTAACTGTAAAAGAGACCATCGACGAACTACAACAATTGCAAGTAAACAACGTCCAGTAGTAAGACGAGCAACCGGTGCAAATGTCTCTTCATAATCTATGCCATACTCCTGTGAGTACCCCTTAGCAACAAGACGAGCTTTGTAGCTCTCAATAGACCCATCTGAATTTGTTTTGATCTTTTACACTCATTTGCATCCAATGGGTTTCTTGCCAGCAGGTAGATCAACTAGATCCCAACCATGAGTCTTGTCTAAGGCCTGCAATTCCTCAGCCATAGCTTGTTGCCACAATGGATCAATACTCGCCTCACGAAAACACCGAGGCTCATGATGTGATAATGTGGCCAAAAAATAATGATAATCAAGTAAGTGAGAAGGGGGACGACTTACGAGTCGACCGTCGCTAATCAATAGCTGGCAAAGGTACAGAACCAGAAGAGGGCTCATTACGAACCGTCGGTTCAGGATGCACAGGTGGTGCCACTCCAGAGGACGGAGACATGACAGGCGTGTCAATGAGCTGTGAGTCAGAACATGTATCTGTATCTGGAAAAAGATCTGAAGTAATAGACATGAATAAATGAGACGCCGAATCAAACGGAATGTGGAACTTAGACAAGGAGGAAAAAGTAGTATGCTCCCAAAAGGTAACATGACGCGAGATACGCAACCGATTAGAAATCGGATCCCAATACCTAAATCCTTTGTGTTCTACCCCATAACCCAAAAAACAACACAGACGAGCTCGGGGTTCTAATTTGGTGCGCTCATGGGACGGAAGAAGAACAAAGCAAGCACAACCAAAAGGACGTAACTGAGTACAATCCGGAGACTGACCGTAGAACCTCTCAAAAGGACCAACATCCTAATGACTGATGAGGGTAACCGACTGATAGCATAAACAGCAGTCAAGGCTGCCTCACCCCAAAAACGATTAGGACACTGAGCAGAAAGAAGAAGAGCACGAATAATACCAAGAATGTGACGGTGCTTACGTTCAGCTTTTCCATTTTGTGGGGAAGTATATGGACACGAACGCTGAACTAAGATGCCCTGATCAGAAAGAAATTTCAAAAAAGTAGAATCTTTGTACTCAGGAGCATTGTCAGTACGCAAGACCTTTATAGGACAAGAAAATTGTGTAAGAATCATGCTAGAAAATTGAACATAAATGTTGGACAACTCAGAACGATTTTTGAGAAAATAAATCCAGGTAAAACGAGAAAAATCATCAACAAAAATAACAAAATACCGAAAACCACTCAGAGAAGCAACAGGAGAAGGACCCCAAATATCAGAATGTACCAAACCAAAAGGTTTATCAGCAGTTGACAAACTATAAAAAAAAAGAGCCGGCTGTTTCCCAAGTTTGCAATGAAGACAACTAAAAGACTCAAAATGACCTGAACCCAAAAGACCCTTATTATATAAAGAACGAACTTTATTCGAAGACGCATGCCCAAGACGATGCCACTGGAAACTAGACTAACTATCGGTGGCAGAAGCAGAAAAAGAGTAAGAACGAGGGACATGAAGTGACTCAAGCTCAAATAACCGGCTTGTCTTGCGACCTTTCCCGACAAGCTGTCACGTCTGTGATCCTGAACCTGAACACCAGAAGATAAAAATATAACATTAAGACCTTGGTCAACCAATTGACCAACAGAAAGAAGATTCAAGGCTAAGTTAGGAATGCAGTATGTGTTGGGAAGATGCAAGGAAGGGGAAAAAATCAAACCAGTGTGAGTAACATTCATAAGAGTACCATTAGCAGTATGTATAGGAGGTAAAGAGGTTACGGAAGACGAGGAAGACAAAAGCTGCGGGCTAGAGGTCATGTGATTGCAACAACCAGAATCAAAATACCAATGTGATTTACCTCTGGTAGCAGACATAGAAGAATTGGAAAAAATAACCTGTTTTAGAATAGCCTCTATGTCTTGAAGAGTGTAAGACGAATGCTGAGGTTCAGTAGTGACAGCCGCTGTAACAGAAGAAGTGGCGGTAGAGGAAGACCCATGATGTCGATAGAATGAACCTCTCGAACAGTGTGATCTGGTTGGACAATATGTAGCAATATGACCTCGAACATGGCAAATGTGGCACACCACCGTAGGACAAGATGGAGCAATATGACCCCGAACATGGCAACTGTGGCAGACCACCATAGAAGAATCCATATCCAAAAAAGAAAAATAAAATAAAAAAGCACCAGCAACCAGCAATAGTACGAAGACGAAGAAAATCACGAACTTGATCACAAACTGGATAAAATAGCAGTAAAAGGTCGAAATGAAAAAGTTTCCACAAACCAAATCCGAGCACACCACAAGGTAGCCAACGTCGACAGGAGTCGGCGGCAATCGGCATTGAAGGTGGACCACACGCGCGGCCGGAAGTCGGCAGAACTGGCACAAAGATGACGCGCGTGTGAAGCGCACGCGCCAGCGAATCGGGAGATTCCGGTTGCCGATTGTTCGCCGTGAGATGCCGTCAGATGGTATAGGAGGTGAGACTTGGATCTTACTGTAAATGAGCGGCGAAGCAAAAGTTTATATGGGACCTTAAACCTAGTCTGATACCATGTAAGAAATTGGGAAAAATATGTTATATGTTATTCATAAGACATGTGCACATATATATAGGAACATAATGAGCCTAAACCTAATCCTACAAGATATATACAAAATATATTCTAACCCACTACATCCAACATTAGTCGAATCTTTTTCTTTTTTTAATTAAATTATGCAATTTTTTATGGCCTGGATATGCATATCAACGTTTTTATATAATGGGATCTCTTATTTTTTCGCTAAGACTTTCAAAAATAAAAAAAAAAAAAATAATATAAATACGATGTATGTCTTTAATTGAATGCATGTTTCAAAATTTTCAAATAAAAAATCAAAACCTTACAATTATTTACAAAACGAAATTCTACTAAAATTGTTACATGTAATAATGTATAAAACATAAGTTTTGAACATATAACTTCATAATTTTTTAATGAGTCATGTTTATTAAGACTAGTTCTTACCCGTGCATTTGCACCGAAAGCTATATGATAAAAGAAAAAATAAAAATAAAAACAATAGTAAAAATAATAACATGGTCATTGATAACTCGGGTTCAACAACCAAAATCTAAATCTAAATCTAAATATTATTAAACACTTCTTTATATACAACATTCATGGTTTTCCTATCATCAAAATCTCCATCACCGCAGATGATTATCTTTAGACCCCTCCGATTCGTGACTCTAGATAGTGCCACATACAATTGTCCATGACTGAATACAGGGTTCTTCAATAGTAAGCCGACATGTGAAAGTGACTGGCCTTGACTCTTGTTGATAGCCATAGCATATGAAACCATGAGCGGAAATTGCCTGCGTTGGAATTTGAACGGTACCCTCAAATCGGATGGTATGATTGTGAGCCTAGGAATAAGAACCTTGTCACCAGCTCTGGCACCAGTTAAAATCTTGCATTCGAGTACATGGCTGCTGAGCTTAGTGATAACCAACCGTGTACCTGTTGACATCAAAACTCGGAAACAAAAGCATATCACTCAAATTTGTACAATGATAAAAAGAAATATAGACGACAAATGAATTTTAATGAACATTACCGTTACACAACCCCATAGATAGATCAATGTTTCTGAGAAGCATCACTGGATTGCCGACCTTAAGGTGCAGTTTATGATTCGGAAGTCCAGAGCACTTGATCCCATTGAGAAATTCAAGAGTGTGAAGATCCTGAAGAGAATCATATCCAACATCTGACTTGCACGCGGTATCCGAACTCAAATAAGTCCTTCCCTCAGATGAGTTAATCGAGCTCATGTACTCGTTAACGGACTCAACCACATCAAGTGTGGGAGCGAGTATGGCTCTGTCCTTCAGGTAGCTAAGATCGTGACCTACACTCCTAAACATCGGGTAGGTACTCTCAACAATAGTACCAATAGGATCCCCTTGTGAGTGTAGAAGAATATCGTCGGGGATGTCGATATCAGCACAACCGTCGTTCGATCCAGTGACTGTACCATCGCTGATGTTTGCAAGCCACTCAGAGAAGCGCCTTAACTCATTGTACTCATCACCCCCACCAAGGCTTCGAAGCCTCATATTCCGAGTCAGTTTCAGAACGATACAATCGCGCCACAACTTGGATGAATTGATGGTGGCGTTAACTATGTCGCTCCGACTGCCTTTAGGGACAACGGGCAGTATCTGTCTGAAATCCCCACCTAACACAACACACTTGCCGCCAAATGGGAGATTTTTCCTCGATGGATCAACTGCTTCCATTAAGGCACGCAAGGTGTTGTCAACTGCCTGGAAGAAATATTTGTTCATCATCGGAGCTTCATCCCAAATGATCAACCGACATCGTATGATGAGTTCGGCCAAAGGACTCTGCTGGCTAATATCACATGTAGAGCCTTCCACTGGATTTAGTGAGATTTTGAATCGTGAATGCGCAGTTCGTCCGCTGGGTAACAAAAGTGATGCGATACCGCTCGATGCAACGTTCAACACAATCTCAAATTTGGATCTCAAATCAGAAGACAACGCCCTCCAGACATACATTTTACCGGTGCCGCCGTAACCATAAACGAAAAATATACGGCCGTAGGTACGGTAAACAGAGTCCATTATCGAGACATAAACATTCCGCTGCTCATCAGTCATATTGGCAATTAACTCCTAGTTCTCAATAGCGAGTGCACGTCGATCGTAATTCAACTCGTCCGTCACCAGTCTGTTCGTGGATGCCTCATTACGATCGAGATTAGGAAAAGGCATTGTACTGTATTCGCGTAAGCTCGTACCACGTTTGCGCAAAATTTTTTTAACTTCCGCCAAGGCCAGATTTTTTACTTCATCATCGCTCAGTACCAATTCCGTAACACCAGTATACAAAGTTTATAAATATAAAGACAAAAGATGAAAAGAAAAAAAAAAAATAAGATTGTGACAGCAATTGATTGACTAACCTGGGTGCTGTAAAACACTCCGACGATTGTATAATATATCATCCGATAGGTAAGGCCAACATGATTCCCACACGAACTCTGGTCGATCGAGAGTATCAGAATATAACGAAGTAGCAAAAAGGTTTCTCAACGAATCGGCACTCGACCACTTGCTTGCCTCGATAATCCCTTCAATATACTCTTTGTCGTCCTCCACCAGACCAAGAGAAAAACACGCGTCACGATATGAATCGTGTTGTACTCCGTCCAACTTCACGTATTCACGATGGCACGTTGCACCTCGAACAACGTTGATAAGACACCGCAAGTAATATATTTCACCAGCTCCAGAGGGGACGAAGTACAAACGCGCGATACGATTACTTCCTTTTCTAGGCTCCCAACTGTTGGTTTTTGAGTGCCACGTAAATTTGGTGGGAGCCTCAACGTACGTCAGTTTTCTGGCTTTGGGATACTTCTTGTTAGCTTCCATCCAAGCTAAAAATTTGCTTCCAGCATCTTTATTTTCTTAACCACTTCATCGATCGGAACTTCATCGGGATAGTAGCACGGATGCTCGTTCTCGAGGTGAAAATTCAAGCGCTCCACTGATGGGTGCTTGTATTGAATCTCATACTCCAACAACCGTCACGCAGCCTCACAAGATGAAACTTATCGACAATCATAGTACATCTTCACCTCGTCAACTGGCCTGCTAGAGGACTCATCTCCATTGGACGCATGGAAGGTGGCAGTAACGCGATCGTTCCCCTTGTTCACGTACTTGAACAAATATTTTATAGACCTAGACTGGTTGCACCACTCCATATTTATGTGCGCGCCGTACTTCAGAAGCAATTTTCTGTTATGGGGCACAACGTATCTGTTATCCAGGGGAATGCCATTCTTTTCGATGGTCCTGCCATTATCACGACGTCTGTATTGTGGATAGCCTTCTTCGTCAAGAGTCGTGGTTTCGGAGAACTTTTTTGGAAAATGTTTTGTGCAATCGTTCGCCATACATGGAGATTTGGGGTGAACACTTCCGCAGGGGCCATGCATCATATGATCTCTAACAGCAACATAGTAAAATGGATCGGTGGCCTCATCCGGTATTTCGGCAGAACTTTTTTGGAAAATGTTTTGTGCAATCGTTCGCCATACATGGAGATTTGGGGTGAACACTTCCGCAGGGGCCATGCATCATATGATCTCTAACAGCAACATAGTAAAATGGATCGGTGGCCTCATCCGGTATTTCGGCAGAAATTATTTTATCTATGTCATCGGTAGTCTTTATCTTGAATTCCTTGGCAAGGAAAAGCAAGATATGCGCATGCGGAAGGCCACGTTTCTGGAATTCAGTTGTGTAGATTGCTACAGTAAATCCATAGTTTTGTCAAAATTAATAAATAGCAAAAAAGTATAATAAAATTTAGGAAGAAATCAGTTAAAAATTAGTTTGAAGAAATATTTACCTGCATTCACATCCCCAAACATCTTGTTATGACGAACATCCCTCATCAACTGATCCAACTTGGTCTTAAAAACCCGACAAATAATATCAGGACGATCCTCTAGGTTGAGGTTCCTCTCAGCAAGAAAACGACTGATTTCGGGCCACTTGAGATTGCATGTGAAGGTTATGAAAATGTCAGGATAACTGGTCCAACGACAAATGGCCATTGCATCCTGATAGTTCTGAACCGTATATCTAGTGCCACCCGTAAATGATGTAGGAAGTATGATACGTTTGCCTTGAGAACCAGGATCCGTGTCACCACGCAGCACAGCGTCGGAAAGTCTGTTGTACAATTCAGTTCTCAAGTTCTTCTGATTAAAACGTATGTATCTGAGCCAAGCTCCCTCCACCATTGTATACGCATCCACAACAAACTGCTGATACAACCTCCGAGTGGAAAGAATTGACGAAAATTCGCAGTCCCGATCGTGCATTCGATATTTGAAGAACTCCAACGGGCTGATAAATTTCCTCGACCTCTCTGTTATCGGTTTAAGACAGGAGAACAGAATGTCCTCCCTGTAGCCATCCTCGCCATATGGAAAAAGAATAGGATAATGGAGTGCCAAGTAAGAAGCGTTTAACTCGTTTATCCGCTGCAGACATCCACTCTGATTTTCTACTATAATATCCCTGCTGCCCATGGCATCATCGAAATCCCCAACAACTAAGGCGGCAACTTCAGAAATGGAGGGTAAATTATAACACCAACCATCCTTGTTCCTTCTACCGATAAGACGCATCTTAACTTCAATTTGTTGGTGTTGGTTCACTGTCTCCCAGGCCATCCTGAACGACTTGACCAAAATATTGTAATGATCGAGCATCTCTTTTAAACCGCGAACTACATCCTCATCTAGGTTATTTCGTTCAGAACCTCTCCTGAAATAAAGATAATTTTGTTTTGAATTAGTAAAGATGATGTAAACTGCAATGAAAACAAATACTCACTTTTAAATGCTAAAATATAAGAAATATCTCACAGAAGACAAACGGTTTGATACTTCTTTCTCCGTGTCATAGATGTACAATTGAGCAAATTGCGGAGGAGCCCCATGATCATGTAGCAAACTACCCATTAAATGGTAGTTCTGACCGTGCAAACGGAAGACGGGTGGGTCGGTTCCCTTGTTTATGTCGGTATCAATTTTTCCACCCATGGATGTAAAGCAGAACATGTTGTTGTAAGACTGAATGTTTTCTTGAAAGCGCTTGCTCCGTGGACCTGACCCAAAAATCAGCTCACGCAGAAAGAGGGGAGGAGTGTAAACGGGTGGAAGTTCGATGAATCCGTGGTTGCAGCAGCCAGAATACTTTGGGACTTTAGGTTTAGATGGCTTGCCCAATCGCTCAGAGTACCAAAATCTCGCGCCACAGTGAAGGCAACGGAACGATGCGTCGCCAATATCCCAATATTCTGTGGCATTGTAATTTAAAAATAAACTTAAAAGCTATTGCAGATTTTAAATATTCTCAAAATATACAAAGTCATGCATAAAAAGACCATAAAATAAATAAAATTAAATTAAAAATATCATAAAAAAAATAATTATCATCTTTGATTGATGAGTTCAACGAACCGGAAGATAATGTGGAACTATTGATGGTAATAGAAGGAGGGATTGGGAGCCTCGGACGGCCATCTACATTCGTCCGACGTGGCAATCTCGAAGATGAAACTGCAGGACATTCAATAATTGGTAGAGTAATTGAATATATAACATGTAAATATAGATCATTATTTTTTTCACATAGATTAATCTAAACAAATTGATTGTGTTTTTTGGAATTACTATTTGTGATGGGTCGTAAGGCGAGTCTCGGACGACCGCCTACATTCTTCGGAGGTGGCAAGTTTGATGATGAAACTGAAAAAAATATACGCGAGGTAAATATATATTGGTAACTAAAATTTATATTTTGTTATAAATAAAATGAGATAATTTGATAATGAATTTAAGAATACCTTTCTGGACATGGTTAACCAACGAAGTCGCTGTCGCATTTTCATCATCCTCAATTGTAAGGTCAATATAAGGTACTGAACCGCTCGAAGAAGCATTAGCGAGGTGGGATATGGAACTATTTTCAGACGACGGCTGTGAATTTATGATTGGAACACCTAGAATGAAAGGTTATATAATATTAAATAAAACTAAACATATAAATAACAATATTTATTATAATGACACAAACAATAATCAATTATATAAGATTTAAAACAATTACAAAAATATAATCATACCGGGTTTTTGAATGATAGAACACGCATTAGTAGGAACTGGTGGTGTTTGGAACAAAGGTGTTACCGTTGACAAATTTGATAATAAACCTACAATAATTAATAAATAAAGTTGAATTTATGTTATAACAGCAGTAAATTTTCTAATGTCAAACTTAATATTAAAAAAATTTGTGAAACACTAAACTGGAACAAACACAAAACAAAATTGAAGTTTATAATATAATAGTTTTGCACAAATATATAATATAATTAGTTTCGTATAAATATATACATGTAATATGTTTACTTGTTTAGATGAAAAAAATTAGTAATACAATGATTTGGAACATGATTTAGTGGGCTTTTAATTAAAATGGTAGCAAATGAATTATTGAGCCCATTTTCAGCCCACATATTAAAATGGTGGCTAATGAATTTAATTTGCAACATAAATTATTGGGTCCATATTTTACAAACATATTTGTATCCGATTTTGAGCCCATAATATACACGGTCGAAAAAAAAAAAACGTCTCATGCGCTCTTTAAAATCGCGACGCATGCACATTCGACCGGGTGATATTAGACGCGTGTCTGGACAGATGTGCTAGCATTTAAATACTTGAAACCCTAGAGAAGGCACCGTTTTCGCCATTTTTCTCGCCTCTCTTTTAACTCTGACGTTGTTTCTCTCTCTCATTTCTCTCTCTACTGAACTTTTTCGACCAATTTTCGCCGATAATCTCGCCAAAAACGATGTTTCACCAGCGATTCAAGTCGGTTTTTCAAGCCGATACCAAAAAATACATCAAATTTTATTGTTTCGAATCAAAAGGGAGACGACAAAGTGAAATCGGCCCGATTTTACAACACCGATTTACTAATTCATAGTATATCGGTACAAATCGGGCGATTACATATAGATTTCTGCAGATCTATATAATTTTTTTTTATTTTTTTATTGTTTTAATTTTTGTTTTTAAATCGTGACTATATAATGGATCTGAACATATCTGTACAGATATGTTATGTTTTCGTTTAATTACATTATCTATATTGCTAGATCTGTTGAAATATCCAATTTTTCAATTTTTTAAAATTTTTTCTTCGATTAAAATGTTGATGCGATCATAGATCTGTAAAGGTCTCTACTATTTTTGTGTTTATGTATTTTTTAAACTTTATATTTTTAGATTCCCGGTTGTGATTTGCTCTCGACATGCGTGTAACACGCATACTGTGAACTTAAAAGGTCGAATAAAGCCTACGTTGTTCTATAATTTCCAGTCGAAAACCGGTATAATGTTTATATTAAGCGGTCGATTAAGGCCCTCATGTTGTAATAAATCACAGTTGGATTAACCTTTTTGCCTATGTTTAAATTTTTGAGTTTCATTGTCGGGATTGAAGTATTTTCCAATCTTGATGATTCATTGAATGAAATATCGGTGATTGATACCGAGTTAATTATTATTTTTTTTTCGAAAATTTACTTATGAACACTCATATGATTATGTTTTCAAAATATACTCACTGTGTTATTTTAAATTTTCAGTTTAATGTTAATTTTGGTTTTATTTTTGGTTTTTTTTTTTTTCGAAAATCTACACATGAACACTCATATCATTATGTTTTCAAATAAAACTCACTGTTTTATTTTAATTTTTCAGTTTTATGTTCAAATTTTTAATCAGATTTATAATACTGTTACTCAGTTTCAAAGCACAGAGAGATAATAAAGGTAATATTTAAGTTCATTGTCAATATTGTGTTTTCAATACTAATAAGTATACTACTATGTATAATAACGTGCACATAAATGTAATGAAAAATCGTGTACAACTACAACAATTGTTCTAATAGATGTTCATATTGATTGCAGGTATAAAAAACAAAGAAGAGACGGCCAAAATACAAAAACAAAAGATAAGTGTCATCTACTTTAATACATTTCTAGATTTATTCATATCTGTAATGAAAAATGATATGGTTTCTAACATTTATCATTTTGTTTTGAAGATAAAATAATCTATAAGAATGGGAGTAATCGCATTTGGGCTACAAAATGCGAGAATCAAAAGCATACATATCTGGAAAAGACGGTAAGAGCAAAAGAAGGTAAGAATTTTGAACAAATGTGATATTGGGCATAGGACACAATCGCAGTGTGTACCATTTGATGGCCCAACATCATTTTTTTGACGTTTGCTTCCAATTATGTTGTAGCCGCTAAGCCTCTTCATGATTTGTGTTTTGGGTAAAAATAAAATGAGTATAGTGGAAGAATAACTGAAACAGAATGATGTTACAAATGCAAGACTAATGTGTAGAACAATAGGATGTTATTTTTGGAAACACAGAATGAATAAAGGATAAATGGGTTTATATAGAAAAATTTAGTCATCTATATATTAGGTAAATGAAACAATACATTTAGTAGGAGTTAATGTAGTAAATGTTGATTGATTTGATATATTTTTATTTTATTATTTCAATTAAACTGATCGATTTTCTTTATTTATGTTAGTTAATGTGGTAATAAAATGATCAGTTTTTATCATGATTTATGTGATTGATTGACTGAAATTAAAAACACATTAATTTCCTTAGATATTTTAGTGATTTTGGCTTGAATTCTTGAATCTATTAAATCTATGAACAATAGCTGATATGTTTTGAACTTAGTGATTAAGTGTTGGTGTATGGACATTCTATCTTGACATTACTGGTTATGTTTTTGAGGGAATAATTATATCATGGCTGTTACTGGTATTCTTATATTGTTAAAGGCATGACTATCTGGTTTTGTTTATAAAGACATTATTATATGTTGAACACTTGTATATATTCTGATATTGTTAAAGGCATGATTGAGTGGTTTAGCTTTAGAAAACTGATATAAGCTGATTAAGTTAGTTGCTTATTAAGTTATTTGTTTTTGTTGTTTTCCTGTTTTGATTAGAGTAGAAAATATTGATCAAGTTATATGATCTGAGTAAGTTATTTGCTTATTAAGTTATCTGTTTTTGTTGTTTTGCTGTTTTGATTAAAGTAGAGAATACTGAGCAAGTTATCTGCTTTAGAAAACTGATATTGTTAAAGGCCTGTTTATCTATTGTTTTTGTTGTTTTGTTGTTTTTGCTGGTATTCTGATGTTGTTAAAGGCCTGTTTATATGTTGCACACCTATTGGTTTTGTTTGTGTTTGGATGTTTAAATAGGTCTTCTGATCAGCTAGAAAGCTTGATTATATGACTACTTATTCTGGTTTTTTTCTTAAAACTGAAACCCTAAACCCTTATGTGGTTTTGTTTTTCAAGGCATGATTATATGTTTTTAAAGGCCTGATATGACCTGATTAAGCTATTTGCTTATTAACTTATCTGTTTATGCTGCTTTGTTGTTTTGATTAGATAAAACCTGTTACTGTTTTGATGTATTCTCTGCTTTTGTTATTTAACACAGTTCATTGAGGTTCAAATATAGTGATTATACTGATAGAAGATTTAATAATAAGGCTGAATCTAATTTAAAATTATTTAATAGCACAAACATCCAAAACTTAGTTAACAGAAATACTATTAATGGAAAACAATGTAATTGGGAGCAGATTTTAGAAACTCATAATTAAAAACTTTAAAATTCTTCAATCTTTATCTTCTTCCCCATTGGCTCTTCTGAACAACTTGATCCTTCTCCAAATTGCTCAGTTTCCTCCCTCTTCTTTATCTTTTCTTTGCAACCATTAGCAGCCATGAGTGGGCAGTAGTACATTTCAACCTTATCAGCCTTGTTTGGGCTGTAAACCTCAGCCTTTACAGCCCTGATTGGGCTGTACAACTTAGGCTTTACAGCCCTTGTTGGGCTGTACCCTTTAGCTTTTTCAGCCCTTATTGGGCTGTACCCTTCAGCATCTGCAGCCTTTATTGGGCTGTACCCTTCAGCAATTTCAGCACTCACTGGGCTGTTCACCTTCACTTCATCATCTACAGCCCATATTGGGCTGTTCACCTTCACTTGCACTTCAGCCTCTACAGCCATTTTAGGGCTGTTCACTTCAGTCTGTACAGCTCTGATTGGGCTGTACACTTCACCATTTGAATCCTTCATAATTAGAAAATATGAATTAGAAATAATAAGAAAAATATTTCTATATATTATATATAAAATTTATAAAGGTAATAACCTGTGAAGTAATTGCCAATAGTCCAAACTTATCCAACAAAATAGGATCAACGGTAATGCGAGAAACCGTAAATGGACCCTTATAAGATCCAAATTGATCCTTATAAGATTCAAAAGCTCAATCTCGTTTGGCAAAATTGCTCCATCATCTTGTTGCATAATAGAATATACCATAAGAATAATAATAATTTGATATGTAATTTGATCATTAGAGCTTTTAGACGAAAACATAAATGAACATGCCTTCAACATGTCGTTGAAAACATCTTCGCACGACTTTCCAATTAATTCTCTAGCGACTTTATCCCAACACAGCAGTGGTACAATGCCACTGTCGTCCACGATTGAAATATGGAGCTTGTACCTTAAAATTTAAAAACAATATATCATTATATCATATAAATATGAACAATAATAATGAAATGTGAAATACAATTACCTAAGTATCGCAAAAGGAATCGAGTCCTTGCAATAATTACACCAAAATTTATCTTCTTTCGGCTCCATTTTCCGAACACAATTGGGGCAAGATTTGAAGTACCAATTGTCCGATACGGCAATGATGTTTCCATATATCCAAACATTCTTTTCCTGAAAATAAGAAATAAGTAATATAACATATAAGTGATACGAAAACTAATTAATAAATTCGTAGATGTACTATAGTAATAGTAATTATTTAATAATACCATTTTTACCTCATTAGCTTTCAAAAATCAGCTAAGCCTTTGAATGGAGAAATTCCCGACTCCAAATCATCACGAACATTAGAAATGTAGGGTCTCACGTATTTGAATGATGAATCGCTTGGCCTTAGGTGCGAGTTGTACCTTTAAATTAAACAAATAAATTTTGAAAAAGTAAATATTAGTAATTCATTGATCAAGTCCATGATAATGATATAAGAAAGTATATAAAATCTCCATAATTATCAATATCTTTCTTTGAATTCCACAATTTCGGGTACATCACCCATGATTAGCTTGGTAGCATCAAAAATGTTACCAGCTTTTATAGATCCTAAAAGAGAACAATTTTTTTAGAGAACAACATAAATTATAAGTTATTAAAAAAATTAATTAAATGTTAATAACGTACCATCATCAAAAGATTTCGCCCGACAAAATTGCACAATTATTACACGCAAGTCAGTCACGGAATATTTGTTCAAAGCATCAAGAATGACTTGCACATATTCTTCCCATAATGTGCAAGTCAAAAAGCAGCCCCTACAAAATAATAGATAGTTACTTTTTAATATGGAACAAATTTGTAATTACTTAAAAAAAAAAAAAAACAAAGTGCTTATTATCTTTAACTTACTCAACATCTTCTAGAACCACGTCTATGAATTTCTTTTCCGCTCCATTTGAATTTGTAGTTCGTACGCTTTGAACCAAAGCGATACGTCCTATCAAATCTAAAAAATTAAACAATTAAAAAATATAATTTAACCTTATACATTGTAGCAAAAGAGAAATAATACTTAAATCCATGAAGAGAAAAAAAATTACCAAAAGTTTTATTAGAATCGATTCTTAGAGGGTCGGATAGTTCTTTGAAGTCTTTGAAGTTGAACAAAAACATTGGATAGTTGTTATCAACAACCTCGTACATTTTCGTCTCTTGACTAAGCTCGAACTTGTGGCTCGATTTGCTTAATTTGAATGCACTCTTGTCCTCCTTTAGGTCCCAACTTGTAATGACATACACACCACATTCGATAGGTTAAAGTCGTTGAATTTTTGTGTCATGAATCCGGGTGCCGAACCATGAATCCGTTGACCCTAAAAAAAGAAAAAATTGTATTGTTAGCAAATTATTATTTTGACACATACATCAACTACAATAATAAAATGCGTGCATAAAGATAAATACCTTAACATCGTAAAATATAAATTGTAGCTCTCTAATGCTTTCTTTGGTGGACTTGTAGAACTTGGGGAAAAATCTCACCAATCTTAGCTTTGCAACCATTTTCTTATTTTTTGCCAAGTAAGTTAAATTGTCAAACTGTGAAATCATGATATTTTTTAGAATTTTTAAGCTTGAAAATGAGAGTTTTTTTGGCTCGTGCAAGTGTTATTAGAAAAGAATGGAATGGAGTGAGTGTTTGGCAGATGAGTTCACTATTCATATAGGGTTTGAGACAAAGGAATCAATACAAATTTATTTGAATGATAATGATAATATCAATTTAAATAAATGATTGATTGAAAAAAAAAGCAATTTGTATTAATTCTTTGACCAGCCACATTATGAGATTATATTTGGCAAAAATATGGGATATTCAATATTTTTTTTTTTTCGTTATGAGATTAGAAGAGAAAATAGTGAAGTAAACCAGTCACATTAATTTCACATTTTTTTATTAGGATTGTTATATTTGCAAATAAACATTTAATATTTATTTTTTATTAGAGTTATGAGAAAAAAATATGGGATATTGATTCTTTGACCAACACCATTTATTTTTGAATTTTTATTAGAGTTATGAGATTTGCAAAGAATATGGGATATTTAATATTTAATTTTTATTATAGTAATGAGATTAGCAAAATATATGGGGTATTGGTTATATTATTTTAATTAGAGTTATTAGATGAGATACGAAATATGGAATTGCAATTTTCATATTCCCGCCTAATTCATATGGAATTGGAATTTATATAAAGAATTTTTTAAAATTTTGGATTCCCGCAACCTTTTTTTTTACTTTCAGATTTTCGCCTCCTATTTTCAGATTTCGAAACAGTAATTTTCTCAAATTTTGGAATTGTAATTTGATAATTTTACTTACTTATAAATTACTTATTTTGGCTGATCTTTTATTTTCTTATTTTTGCAGGAATTGACAGGAGATGGAGCATTTGAGTTTTTTTTTTTAATTTATTTTATTTAGTTGGTTGTAAAATTTTTAATTTTTTAATTTTTATTTCTTGTCATTTATTTTGTTTAATTTAATCATTGCGATTAAAAAATATTTACTGCTAATTGTGGAGTATATTTAGTACGTTTAAAATAATATGGGAACAACATTGACTTGTTATTATTTCAGAATTAATTGGTTGCCATTTTTAAAACAGTCAACTCTTTTCCAGATATGAGCTATTCATTCAGAAAAAAAATGAACAATAACGTAAAAAGACGGGAAAGTGCCACGTAGGTAAAATTAATTAGGTTTTCTTTAATGCATATGAGCTAGTAATTATATATA
>CACSLK010030184.1:10688484-10707414 GCA_902706635.1 Striga hermonthica | reverse complement strand
CAATACATTAGGAGGGACCTACCACTATCAAACCCATCACTTCTGATTTATCTCTATCTCAAACACACACACACAGACCAAACACACACATTCATCTCTCTCTCTCTCTCTCTCTCTCACACACACACACACATATACACATAAACACACACACACAAACCAAACGCACACACACACACACACACACGCACAGCCTGATCGGGCCATTGCTCCGACCATCGACAAAGTCCCGCCGCAGCATGGAGTCGTGTTCCGTCGCCGTTCACCGCTCTTCGCCGCCCGAGAACCAGGTGCAGCTCCGCCTCCCGAAAACCAGTTGCAGCCCCACCGCAACCGCACCGCAAACCCGCCGCCGGACAAGCCATTAACGCAATGAGCGAACTTTCGTTGCGACGCAACCGTCGTCGTCGACATCGTCATCCATCCTCAACATCACGGCCGAACAGCTCCGGTTCATCGACGTCCGCCGCCGCCGACTCAACCTCCACTACTGACTCTCCATTAACGTCCTCGGTAGCAGATTCTCGACCTCGGTCTCCGCCTGTACCGCCGGCGCTGAAATTGCAGATTTTGGCCCCAATTTGAGAATTGGATTGTTCGGTTCTTATGCCCCAATTTTAGATCCCCAATTTCAGAAATTAGATATTGAATTATTGGATTAGTGTTATTGCAATTTCTAGTAAATTTGATAAATCTAAAGGATTCATGTGCAATTTTAATAATTTTGATTTTATTTTAATTTGGTCCATGGTCAAATTTATAATTTTTCAAACTATATAAAAAATTATATTCTATATATTATTTATACTTATATAACTCAAATAATAAATAAATATATTATAGAAGAATAATATAAAATAATAAATAAAAACATTGAAAAAAATAAATATATATTTTTTTATACAAGTAATAAATTATTTATCTACTACATATAATCTTCAAAAAAAAACATTTTATATGTAATTATATAGAGTATTGCACTTTATATGTCAACACAGTGCACTTTATAAAACAAAACGTTGCACTTTATAAAAATATAAAACGTTGCACTTTATAAAATAATACGTTGTACTTTATAAAATAATACGTTGCACAATATCACCATACTCCACAATTAACGTCAATAGCTCCCGACAAAACATAAATCCAAATAAACGGATATAAATTCATGCACTTTATATAGCGGAATGTTGCACTTTATAAAATAGTATGTTGCACTTTGTAAAATATCACGTTGCACTCTACATAATAGTTTAATTATATCCATCAATCATCTACCCACACAAAAATACAAGTGTGTTAACGGACCAAAATCCCAGTATGGTTGCACTTTATACAACGTTTCATTGCACCTTATATAAGATCATGTTGCACCTTATAAAAACAACACAAATAAGGTGTTACAAAAATAATATAAAAATAATAAATAAGATTATTAACATATTAAATATAAATTCGTATAAATAACAAATTATTTAAATTGTTTAGGATAATTCGGTTAGCCAAACCGAATAAATCAACTGATATATTCATGTCCAATTCGATGTGTTAAGAAAAGGTCAGTTGGTTGAATATGTATAATACAGACACTGCGCACTATAGTATTGGACAAATTGCACCTTAATAACTATTATATTGCACAATATATTTCATTTATTTGAATATGTAGTTTTTTTAATCGAAACATATTAAATATGAATTCATATTAAATAATATAATTTTTTTTTCAATTATTTTGAGTTATTTCAATTAACCAACAAATTAAAATATTGTTTTGTGTATATAATCAATTGATTTGCCCCATGTATAATAACATAATATAATTTTTGATATATTAATGATTTGCCCAAGGTATTAAATTGAAATAAATGAAACTTCAAAAAATACAATCAAGTCCCTACAACATATCAAATTCTCAAAATGTAACCCACAAATCCAAATCACATTTTTCAATCTTCTGTTTTCGTTCACCTCCGCCGGAGCTCACTCCCGGCGTTCAGTCACCGCCGCTAAGGTCGCCCTCCGCCTTCCTTAACTCTCGGCGCCTAACGTCGCCATGGACTGTGCTTTGCACATTGAAAAAAAAAAAGACAGCTCGGCCTCGACAGGGTGTCGTCGCCTGTGCGGGGAACTGGAACCACGACGGTGGCGACACGACGAGACGGAGGGGCAATGATAAACGGCCACCGGCGAGGACGACCACACAGGCGCCGGGAGAGGTCGACCACGCCGGTCACGCACAGTGCCGGAATCGAAGAATTCTCCAGATCGACGGAGGCGGGCTGTTTCAACGGGGATATGACCAGAGAAGCTTGCGGCGGCGCGTCGGCGGCGGCGGCGGCGCTGAGGTCTGCCGGTGATTCTGCCAAGCTTGTGTGTGTTTAATGTGTGCGTCGTCTGCGTTTTTGTGTGTGTAGGTGTGTGTTTGTGTGTGAAAGAGTATAGGTAGATTATTAGGGTTAGTGGTGGGGTCCACTATAAATGTATAATGTCAAATGTACCCTCACTTATTGGTATAATGTTTATAATTAACCATGCAATGTATAATTATTTACAAGAATGCCATCTGTGTTTGACTATAACTTAATAAATTTTGACTTGATCCTCACCATTAATTTAATGGATCCAATGATCCAGAATCATTTTTATTTCCTTCACTATATTTCATTCTCATATGATATCTTACCTATATATATATATATGTGACACTATAGTAAAGTTTGTTTAATGCTTAATATGATCAATTTGATTGGATGCACATGGATAAATGAATATTATATTGGCAGCTAATTGACTTTGTTATAAATCATCAAAGACATATATATTAATTTGTGATAAGTATTTAAATCTGATTATAATAATGTTTTATTAAAATTTATAATTTATAATTAATACTCGTAAAAAAAAGTGGAAAAAAAGAAGTAGAAAGAAAAAAAATATATTTCCCTCATAATCATAGCCGTTGATTTTTATTCCTACGTCATCAGCACCTTCTCCCATCCGCATACGTACCTCGAGATTCTCTACGTTCCGGTGCACAACTGGACCTAATTACAGCCAATCAAAGGTCCAAATACAATTGCTGTGGGACCCACAAAAAACCCAACTACCCAATCATATTACAGAAAGCCCCCGCCGTAGTAAATGGCTTTATTATTAAACAACCGAAAACCCGCCTCAACAGACCCACAATCGCCTCCGCCGCTGTTCCTCCCCTTCCCCTCACCGGAGCCAGAAACTCAGAACCATGGCCCGAGCCTTACTCCTGCTCGCTGTTGGGGTCTTGATCGCCGGCGCACGGGCCGGATCGGAGTTCCTCGCCGACGAAAACCCGATCAGACAAGTCGTCGTCGACGGTCTGCACGAGCTCGAGAGCTCTACTCTACGGATCGTCGGAAGCTCGCGGCGCGCGCTCTCCTTCGCTCGATTTGCTCACAGGTCCTTTATGTTCATTTGCTGAAAAACATATGAGGTTTTGATTGTTTTCTGATTTTGGTCTATTTGACGAGATTTTCTCTTGTTTAAGGTACGGGAAGAGGTATGAGAGTGCAGAGGAGGTGCAGCGGAGATTCCAGATATTTACAGAGAATTTGAAGATGATCAGATCGCATAACAAGAAGGGTCTATCTTACTCTATGGGAGTCAACTGTAATTTTCTGCTCATCTATATCTATGCTTCAATGGTGTAGGCATCAATCCATAGCTCTTCGTTTCAGCTCACTTTATCTCAGCTGATTTTAGCGACCCTTGCTGTTATTTCTTGCGTTCTTTTTTGTGTTTTAACTGTTGTTTTGTGGAGCTTAGTCATGGATTGCAATTGTTTAACAATCTGTATGTTGTGTTGATTGATTGTGTCAGGTTTCCAATTCAGAAAATCACTGGCTCTTAGGAATTGAGCGTTTAATTGGTTTAGAAATTCCTTGCTTCATTCCTTTCTTTCTTTTTAGTACAAGCCTTAATAATACTTTGACGACTAGTATTTCGAATAATATCCTCATACGTTCTTGATTTTGAAAGAGGTTGTGACTTGTGAGTGAGTTTTTGGTGACATTTATGATTTTAGCTAGCTTCATTTGTTTGAAATTTTGAAACGATGGATGTAGCTAAGTCTCTTTACGGATACCAACGACCAGATGGTAGTACATGGTTCGAACAAATTTTCAGTATTTTCTTTTTATGTCATGAACTTAAGCCACGTTTATTAGTACTAAAACGATATGTGCATTTCATGCTTTAGCATGTATATGAAGTAAATGTTAAGCAAGCTTACAGGCTAGACTAATTGCTGTTTAGAACTGTCATTATCAGTTTTCACTCCGTAACTAAATACTGAACCTGAATTAGTTAAAAAAGATCTAAACTTGTAATTACTCTTGCAATGTATTTATTTGCTTATTGTGTTGTAATAATTCAAAATGAACAGCATTTGCTGACATGACTTGGGATGAGTTTCGTAAGCATCGTTTGGGAGCAGCTCAAAACTGCTCTGCTACCACGAGGGGCAATCACAAGCTGACTGCTGACGTACTTCCAGAATCGGTACTTTCATATAACCTTGTTCTTACATTAGTTGTTTATCGATCTGATTCAACATTACCTGTTTCATGATGTTAATAAGTCTTCCAATCAGCAGCTCAAATGACATCTGTAAATAGTAGTTGTCAAGATATAGATGTTAATAAATCACATGGTAGCGCTTTACAATTTTTCTTATCAATCATAAGTAAGATGCTGAAATTGATACTGAGACTATCAAGATCTCTGAATCTTTCTTGTGATAGAACTAGATATGTAGTGAAACGGTCATTTAATGAACTTAACTACACAAGTGATCGTCTCGGTATATTCAAAACAATAATCCTATTACTTCCCAACTGTGAATGGATTGCAGAAAGACTGGAGAACAACTGGAATTGTTAGCCCCGTCAAAGATCAAGGTCACTGCGGATCTTGTTGGACATTCAGGTGAGCCCAGATTCGAACCTTATACTTAACCATTGATTGAATTTATTAATACGCACCAAATAAAACTGGATCAATATTTGTATAATATATACTTTCAGCACGACTGGAGCTCTTGAGGCAGCATACTCTCAAGCATTTGGTAAGGGTATCTCTCTGTCCGAGCAGCAGCTTGTGGACTGTGCTGGGGCTTTCAACAACTTCGGCTGTAATGGTGGACTGCCCTCTCAGGCATTTGAATACATCAAGTATAATGGCGGGCTTGAGACCGAGGATGCGTACCCATATACTGCCAAGGATGGAACCTGCAAATTCTCATCCGAAAATGTTGGGGTCCGGGTGCTCGACTCTGTAAATATCACCCTGGTATGATGCTTGTCCTAGTAGTTTGTGCCTATTTTTCTTATTTTTTCCTTTTTTAGTGAAATGTCTCCTCGAAGAGCCGTTGAATAATTCACGTAGTTGTTTTATGTCCATCTTATGTGCTTGTAGTTAAGCTAAAAGAGTTTCCTTTTGAAGAGGTGGGTAGATTGTTGTATAATATTATGGCATCACAGGCGCACGAGAAAATTGACAAGACTCTACATTTGACAATTTGATATGTATGTATGTGTGCGTGTGTGTGTGTGCATTTTCTTTTCTAAACTTGATTATGAAATCACAGGGCGCTGAAGATGAGCTGAAGCACGCTGTGGCATTTTCTCGGCCTGTGAGCGTGGCTTTTGAGGTGGTTCATGGTTTTCGGTTGTACAAAGAAGGGGTTTACACTAGCACTACGTGTGGCAGCTCCCCCATGGTGAGTTATTTTTGTTACTGCTTAGGTGGGGTGAAAAATGAATGAATTGTAGAAAGACTGAATGAAATATACGTTTATGTATGTACATGTGTGTCTGTGTCTGTAAAACATGCATAAACGATACAAGAGGGTAAAGGAATTGCACAATTTGGTTCGTACTGCTATCCAGTGTAACTCACTTCACTTTCATTTAGAATAATAATAATCAGAGTTAGGCATCTTGGACCTACCTTTTCTTCATCATTGCTAGAGATAGACATTAACAAATTTTGCTTTTGCATTAATGACATAAAGCATGTAGTTATGTTACTACGCTAGGTGATAGAAGCAAGATCTCCAACGACTTTGAGATTTGAAAAGATTACCCCGAGCTTTTACGGGTCAAGTTAGTGACTACAAAATCAATTTATTTAACGACAGCATTTTTTAACAACAATTGCATCCTGAAATGGAAAGAGCAACGTTTTTGGCTTTTAGTAGGAAAAAAAAAAAAAACCAGAAATGAAGTCATAATTCTCTACAGTGATGACTCTCACACTTTCTGGGCAAAAATTTGCAGGATGTGAACCATGCTGTTCTTGCCGTGGGTTATGGGATCGAAAATGGTATCCCATACTGGCTCATTAAGAACTCATGGGGAGCTGAATGGGGTGACAAAGGCTACTTCAAAATGGAGATGGGCAAGAACATGTGTGGTAAGTTTGTTTTGTCCCCTTTTTTGGTTCTTTGTGAACCCATTGTATATGTCAAACTTAATTACACGATAGTTCCATTTTCGCATTGTTGATAGTTGATACTTTGTGCAAACTCCAAAGAAGAAAAGTGGGGTGGGGCTTAGGGACTAGGGACTAGAGGGAAATTTGAAAACTTCATATTCATTTATCATAATTTTTTTTTTTTTTTTGTTAATTTCATTATCATCATTAGTTCATAATCCCCTCAAATACCAAAAGACTTCCATATTTTTATAACCAAGATCCCAAAACCAACCTTATGCCTCACTGATATAGAAGTTTAATTGTTATACCAACCAATATTTTTCCTTCAATCAAAGTCCCACCGAGACCTTAACTCCTTGGCCCGGCCCAACACAATGGGTCTTCTTGATTACTCCTTGGCCCGGCCCAACACAATGGGTTTTCTTGATTACCCCTTGGCCCGGCCCAACACAATGGGTTTTCTTGATTACCCCTTGGCCCGGCCCAACTCAATGAGCTCTAATACCAGAATTTATACAAATCACACATTGTAGGTCCTGTCATATCTGTTGATAGACATATTAACTCTTGTCTACCTTGGACAAAAGAGTGAGACTCGTATTCAATATAACTAAATAGTTTTTTTTTTTTTTTTTTTTTTTTTTTTTTTTTTTTTTTTTTTTTTTTTTTTTTTTTTCTTTTATCACAATTTTTTTGTGTGAGGCGACCTAATCATTAGGCAAGTCGACTTGTCATACTCTATGAACAACAATGCATATTTATACTACCAAACGCCGTACTTTATTATACTTCTGTTCATGATTTTTTTTTTTAATATATGACATTTTCTAATGAATTATGTATTTTTGTGAAAATAGTATGTAGGTCTAATGATTAGCCTACGGTTTTATTTAACCACTAAAAAAAAATACAATGCTCTTATTCACCAAATTTTTTCTGCAGGCGTTGCCACGTGTGCTTCCTACCCAGTCGTAGCCTAATTACTGCAAAGCGGGCTTGGTTTGGGAAGCTATTTTGCTTTCGTTAACCATTTAACGATATCCTGTCAAAATAGTCGTGTGGTTGTACAAAATAAGATCCAAGAAAATATGGGCACTATTCCAGTGGCCTCTTGTAAATTATCACGAACGCCTGATGATTTATTTGTACAATTATGTAAGAAATATTATTGCATAATTTGTATGGTACAAAATTCGGCAAGGCACCTATAGGTGACATAACCACCGGTTAACAAACACAAGTGTGTGTGATTATGTGGTGGAAAAAACTTTGACGCAAGTGAAGTTTTCCGAAATTGATATACAATGATCGTCCTATTTTATGGAACCACTATAGTCTTGTTGACGGAATGGTTCAGCCAATATTTGTTACTGTAGATTATGTACACTGCATAATCCACATGTATATCCAATAGTTAAAAACACTGACTGAACAATCTCGTAACGAGACCTTAGCATTTCCCCCTATTTTAATAGCAAGATATGAATATTTCAACATGAATGTCTTGATGTACACGTGTTCCACAACTAGTATTAAATTAATTCCAAAACATTTATATTCGATTTTGGTTGGATATAAGTTATTTTCATTTTTATTTGACAGGAAATTATTATTATTATTATTACTAATAATCGGTCTTGTGCATTTGCACAGATGTAAATCCTATAATTAATCCCCAACATCAACCCAATTATTTAAATTTCTAAAAATATATGTTCTTTTACATATATAGAAGTTTTAATATACTTTGGATAAGGACACAAAACAGTTAATATCTATTCTTGCACTTTTTTTGGGTTAATTACGACAAAAATCGTTATATAATAATTTTTTTTAATGTATCATATAATAGTTATTATTAAAAGTAATAAATATCTTCACTTTAAACGATATACGAAAGTTACATGTACATAAAAAAATATATTATAAGAAATGTTTGTTCAAGTTATTTATTCCGAAATGAATGTTATATTTTTTTTATCTTATTAAGTTTTTTTTAATAAATTAATTTGGTTAATGTAATAGTAAAATTCCTTAAAATCGCATAAGAAATTGTTATAATAAATTTAATATTTTTTAGTTAATTAATTGGCCATAATCCCTCAAAATTACAAAAATTACACTACTTATTACATTATATACAATCAATATAGTAATTCATATGCAATAAAATCGTTATGTACTATTTATTTTGACCATTGATCAAATTTTGAAACATAATACCATTATCTAACTTATAATTTTAGTTTATAAATATAACTTATAATACTCTATGTTTAGAATACAATACAATTATCTAACTTATATTTTTAATATTATATACATATAAATAACTTAGAATACTTTAAATTATTTGTGTCTATTAAGTGTAATTTACTACAATAATGTTGTTTTACAATATTATGAGTTGATTTGGATGATTTGATTTTTAATGTTGCAATGTTTGGCATAGATTAATTTTTACATAAATAAAACGACTAATAATTGGAAGCTTAGGGTTTTCTCCAAATTGGGAGCTTAGGGTTTGCGATTCTCCAAATTGGGAGCGTTTCTAGTTTCAATTTCGGTCCTTTCGATCATAATCATCCTTCCTTGTTGCTTCTCATTGTTATCGTTAATTTCCCTCTATTCGTTCATCTCTTATGTCAGATCCTAGTTATATTGGGCAAGACGATGAGCTTGCAAAACTTCTCAAAGATTTCTCCCTTTCAGCAAAAGAAAGTACAATCACAAATTCAGCCAACACGGATGTTAAGGTCAGTGTTGATGAATGCCACCGGAGCCTGTTCGGAAAAGTGGTCGGAGATCGCCAAGCCAGCTGGATTGGTATCAAACTATCTATGAGCCAAATATGGAGGCTACAACAGCCTATTGAAGTAAAAGAGCTAGGGTACAACTTCTTCCAATTCATATTTCAAAGCAAGGAGGATATCAAAAAAGTAGCCAGAGGCACAAATTGGAGCTTTGAGAACCAATATCTCATACTCAAGGAATGGGAAAGGGGCCTGTCCAACAACCACCCAGCTTATCAAGAGCTAAGGCTCTTGGTTCAGGTTCTTAACCTTCCTCTTGACTGGCTAAGTACATTGGTTGGACTCAAAATAGGGAATTTCTTCAAAGAGGTTCATAATGTGGTTATGGTTAGCTCTGGCAATCATGGAGGAGAATTATTCGGATGTTGGTCTCTATTGATCTCTCTGAAGCACTTCCCAGATGCACTTCTATCAGATTGGATGATGAAACAGTTATTGTGGGATTTAGATATGAGAGGCTCCTTAACTTGTGCCACTATTGCGGGTTCATTGGTCACCTTGATAGAGGATGCAAGAAAAGATTCGCATACATTAAATTTAAGTGTCTGAAAGAAGGGCAATTTGGAGATTGGATGAAGGCAGTGGAAGGCCAAACCTGGGTGGAAATCAGCAACTCAGGATCCAGAACATCTTCTAACTCTAATAGAACCCCAGCTGCAGATCCTAAGGAACCTCCTTCAACCTCTTCCAATCATCTGGTAGGCAGTAACCAAATTGTTCAATACCAAAATCTTCCCCCCACTGATACATCCCATGACATGGAAGCTTCTAACTCAGTTCCAGAACTCTCCACCCTTCTCACTCCATCTTCTAGACCAACACCAGACACTCCAGAGATTAAAACTGCTCTAGAACTGGTAACTATTCCTCAACCCCAAGCCCAGGGAGACAAAATGATGGAAATTGAACTAGCCATCCAAGCCCCTCCATTGCACTTATCCATCAAAAACCAGCATACCACAAATCCAACCCCTGTCAGCATCAAACCGAAAACCTGGAAGAGAGCTCTTAGTAGAGAGGGCAGGCTGCAGAGGAACACTGATACGTATTTGGTACCTGTGGAAGTCCATTGTCCTAAAAGACTAAGAAATGAATCATCTGAAATTCCTCAGGTACCAGAAGAACATGAAGATTCTCAGGCTACAGGAAAAAAAACTCAAAGTTACAGTTGATCAGGTGGGGGATGCCAGCCTCAAATGGCACCCCAAGTCTAAATGTTAGTTGCGTGTGGAATTGTAGAGGGCTGGGTGGGCCCTCTACAATTTCCCAAATCAGAGAGTCAATCAAGACTCACCATCCAAATTTTCTTTTTCTTTCTGAAACTAAGAAGACTTGTGCTTTTGTTGAATCTGTTGCTAGGAAATTGGGATATGAAGATAGATTCTCTACAGTTGATCCTCTGGGTTTAAGTGGGGGATTGCTCCTTTGCTGGAATTCTAATGTCACTATCATTCAGATTCACAAAAAATCCTTCTACATTGCAGTGGAATTCACTCTGGACTCTTTGGCACCTCAATGGGGTATTTTTGTTTACATGAGTACAAACAAACAGAGGAGAATGGAACAATGGGCAGAACTGGAGCTTAACAAGAACAATTGAGGTGATTCATGGTTTGCTATAGAGGATTGGAATGATCTCTGCTCTTTAGAGGAGAAGATAGGAGGAATTCCAAACAACACCAATAGCCTCTTGGGTTTTAACAGTTTCATAAATAATATGGAGATGGAGGAGCTGTCTATGCAAGGCTATCAATATACCTAGTGCAGTCTGAGGTCAGAGGAAGACATGGTTGAGGAAAAACTAGACAGGGGCTTTGGATCAATGGGCTGGAATCAAACCTTTCCAAATGCTGTCATCACTACTAAGATCAGAAGCTCCTCTGACCATTCAATGCTCCTGCTAAGCCTGGGATAATCACAAATCAGAAAACAAGCCAGGTTCCACTTTGACAAGAGGTGGATTGGAATGGAATGATTTCAAGACACTGTGAAATCAGCTTGGCAGACAACCATTCAAGGCACCCCCTTCTACAGACTCAAGGAGAAAGTGAAACACATCAGAATGGCTCTTCTCAGCTGGAGTTCTAAACTCAAATCTAAAAATCAGCAAAACATTGACACCCTTACCAAGAAGATGGAATTGCTGAGAGATAATAAAGATATTGACTACTGGGCACAATGGGACAAGACAAGAGTTGATCTCAAAAAGGCCCACACTCTTGAAGAAATATATTGGCAACAGAAATCAAGGCTGAGGTGGCTTAAAGAAGGAGATGACAACACCAAGTTTTTTCATGCCTATACCCTCCAAAAGAGGAAACTTAATGCCATCACCAGACTCATTTCTACAAGAGGTATTGAACTCACTACTCAGAATGACATTAAAGAGTATATTGCAGAATACTACTCAAACCTTTTCACTTCAGAAAGCAATTAGGATGGAGAATCTATTCTCTCCCTTATTCCAAAAACAATCTCAGCTGATATGAATCAAACCCTTCTGAAGCCTATGACAGAAGAAGAGGTAAAAGCTGCTCTCTTCTCTCTCCACCCAGACAAATCTCCAGGAGAAGATGGCATGAGTGCTTTATTTTTATCAATTCTTCTGGAACACTATAAAATCTGACATTATGGAGGCTATTCTCAGTTTTTTTTTCACTCTGGATCTTTGCTGAAATATTGGAACCATACAATTCTATCCCTGATCCCTAAAGTCTCCAAACCAGAATTCCTTTCTCAGTTCAGACCTATAAGTCTTTGTTCTGTGGTTTACAAGACCCTTTCTGAAGTGATTGCTCAGAGACTTATGGTTTGCTTGGATTGTTGTGTTAGTATTCACCAATTTGCTTTCATCAAAGGGAGACAACTCACTAATAATGTCATCATAGCCCAAGAAGCATTCCATTTCCTGAATAGGCACTCCTCTGGAAGGAACTACTTCATGGCCCTAAAGCTTGATTTAATGAAGGCTTTTGACAGACTGGAGTGGAAATGCCTAAACAGAATTATGATCCAAATGGGTTTTGACCCAAACTTTGTAAAGCTCATCATGGTGTGCATCTCCTCAACTTCAATCTCTTTTAAGGTGAATGGCTCTGTTAGTGGATTTGTCTATCCCACTAGGGAATCAGACAGGGGGACCCTCTGTCCCCCTTTCTCTTCATCATAGTAACAGAACTCCTCTCTGCCCTGGTTCAAAATGCTCAGACCCAAGGTCTCCTGCATGGGATAAAACTGTCAAAAAATGGGCCCCCTCTCTTCCACTTGCTGTTTGCTGATGACAACCTTTTCTTTCTCAGAGTTGTCATGGATCAAGCTAGACAACTGCTAACTTTTATAGATCAGTACAGACTCTTTTCTGGCCAACTGGTCAATTTGGAGAAGTCTGCCATTTTCTTTAGCAGAATACACCCCAGCATCTCAAAGGCAGCATATGCAGAGAACTCAATGGCATTGCACCTCACAGATCCACTAGGTACCTTGGTCTTCCGCTTGGAATAGGTCGGTCCAAAAAAGAGGTTTTTGACTATATTATTAATTCAATCAAGAGCAAACTGCAAAATTGGAAGTCAAAGCTTCTTTCAGCTGCAGGTAAAGAAGTGCTCCTCAAATCTGTTCTTCAAGCACTCCCCATCTTCACTATGTCATGTTTCAAACTCCCAATCTCCATATGCAATGAAATATCTAAGCTATGTGCACAGTTCTGGTGGAAATCAGGAGATCAAATGAATTCTGGTATATTCTGGAAAAAAATGGGGCAAGGTAACTTTGCCAAAGATTATGAGAGGACTTGGCTTTCTAGATATCAAACTTTTCAATGAAGCCTTGCTATGCAAACAACTGTGGAGGATAGCCTCCAACCCTAAGCTGCTTGTGAGCCAGATTCTCAAAGATAGATATTTCCTAAATAGCTCCATTTTTCAAGCTGAAAGGTCTCAAAAGGGGTCATGGTTGTGGCACAGTTGGCTCTATGTGATGCCA
Source organism: Striga hermonthica (assembly GCA_902706635.1). Lineage (NCBI taxonomy): Eukaryota > Viridiplantae > Streptophyta > Magnoliopsida > Lamiales > Orobanchaceae > Striga > Striga hermonthica. The sequence continues at coordinate 10,694,143 of CACSLK010030184.1, read as the reverse complement.
CTTTTCACTAGCTGCATAAAGATTGAAATCAGAGATGGTGTTTCCACTAGAATAGCAGACCCCAACTGGGTTCCACATTTGAATAGGCCAAATCCAGAGCTGTTCATTTAATCTGGGTCAAGGACCTCATGCTTGCAGATGGACATTGGAATGATTGGCTTGTAAAGCAGGTGTTTGAAGCTACTGATAGTGAGGCAATCCTTAAAATTAGCACAAACCATCCTAACAGGGCTGACAGACTTCTATGGAGCCCTGATCCAAAAGGAATTTTCTCAGTGGCCAGCACATATAACTTGCTTCAAAGAAACTCTTATTGTTGGATATTCCAGAATCCAGCTCCACATCCTCAACTCTCCACCAGGCTATGTCAAAATGTTGGAAGTTAAAAATCCTTGGGAAAGTGAAGCACTTCCTTTGGAAATGCCTCACTAGTACACTGCTAGTTGCCACAAATCTCATCAAAAGAGGAGTCCCAGTTAGTTGTATATGTCTTTTCTGTGGTGATCATCCAGAAACATTAGAGCACACTCTCTTTTCTTGCTCTAGAGCTTCTAGACTGTGGGACTTAGCACCAGTTCAATGGGATGGACTTCAAGACCTCACTCACTCATTCAAGGATTGGTGGCAGCACCTTTGCTCAATCAAGTACACAGAGGTGGTAGAGGATAGAATCCAACTATCAACCTATTTGCTCTGGTGGCTATGGAAGTCTAGAAACTTATGGGTCTTCCAGCAATCTCTCATGCCAGTCCACATTGTGATCAAAGCTGCTCTTCAGGACTGGCTGGAATTTTCCTTAGCCTCTTAGTTGTTTGTGTTGTCTTTTTCTGGTTTGCTCTTTGAGGAGTTGTTTTTTTGTGTTTTCTCTTGTTGTGTTTTCGGTTGTTTGGAATCTAGTTCCCTAGCTTGGATTGTTTAGCAGTGGGTAGGAGCTTGATTCTATTTATTTTCTTTCTTAGAGTTTGGAAGTCTAGGTGCTATTCTAGTACCTCTCAGTTTTTTTCAGGTCAGTTGGGTTATCCCCATTGTAATTGGAACTTTGTTCTCGCTTTTGCTTGTATATAGTTCCCCTATCGTTCTGACAAAAAAAAAAAAAAAAAAATGACTAATAATTTTCATGTGAATTGTAGGGACAATTTGTGGAACTGGTTGAAGAGTTTTTATTTTCAGGATACATTTTATTCTTTAATAATATTGTGGTATCTTTGTAATATTAAAAATAATTTTTACTATTAATGTATAACTATAATACAAAATAAATGAATTAGTTGGCAATTAGAAACAGTTGCCACGTCAATTAGGATGTATCTATAATATCAAAAACAAAATCTATTTAATATTGTATATTCAACCATGAGTAAGAAATTTGATAATCTTATAGAACCGTTACAGATTAAAAAATTAAAAAATTACTGATGTTGGTCGTAAATACTTTTATTAAATGTTGTGCCTATTTTTATTAAATGCTGGTTGGAACCAAATGAATTTTTTGCCAACAATTATATAGGTATAAATTATTATTTATTGATAGTATTCGATCATGTGCATTTGCACATATAAATTAGGTATTATAAGCTATATGTATGTATATAGTATTAAAATTATAAGTTAGATAATGATATTATATTTTAAATATAGAGTATTATACATTATATTTATGCATATAATATTAAAATTATAAGTCAAATTTTGTTATGTTTTAAAATTCAGTCATTGTTTAAAACAAATAGTATAACGATTTAATTGCATATGAATCACTATATTGATTGCATGAAACATAATAAATAATGTAATTTTTGTAACGTTGAGGGATAATGACCTATTGTAACGCCCCAAATATTTTAGTATTTATGGAGCTCGACGTTACTTCCATAAATAACAATTTATTTATTTGATGCATGTATTTATTATTATTTGCAGTAAATTGAGTATTTAATTCTATATCTAAGCCATGGAGGATTCGTCTGATTTTTAATTTAAAAAATCAAATTTATTTAGCGCAAGTATCGGTTTCATTTTTAATTTTTTATTTGAAATCGAGCGTTAGAAAATTGAGAATTTTATTTAAGTCGACCTGAGCCTCGGCCCAAACCCCATGTCGTACACGACCCAATAAGCCCTCCGGCCCAATGTCCTAGCGCCCAAGGCCTTATACCTAGCCCAAAACATTATATAAAAGCCCAACTCTCATTAGTTTTTAGGGCCCAAGTTGTATGGCCCAAGTCTCTTTTTAATAAAATGGTCCAACACAATTGTACTATTAGGGTTTGAGTTAGTCTTCTATTTTTTAAAATTCAAATTTGAATTGGTCAACTCAATGTTGCTATAAAACCAACTTGTTGGTTCCCTTATGGAACCAACACCTAATGATTTTGCTCCATGTGGGGCTGTCCCACATGGGGCTCCATGTGGGACAGCCCCACATGAATCTGTCTAATTGGGTGTTGATTCCATAAGAGAACCAACCAGATGGTTTTATAGCAACATTGTTGGTCAACTACCCAACAACTTATTTGTACTATGGGGGACAAGACAAAGTTGCTTTTGTACCTTTGTCCCTCAAGCCCTAATTCCATGTGTATCTATATAAAGGGACCATCACTCATTCTCCTCATTTTTTCTTTCCATTTTTTTTTTCCTACACTCTCCATATTACACTCCATATATTCCTAAGCCAAGAAAAAAGAAATCCTAAGTCCTAAAGCCACAAATCCTAGCCTTCATTAAAATTTCGGCTACCTCCTTTCGAGCTTCCGGCAACTGCACGACCCGAGTCACGCGAGCCTCGGCTCCTATTAAAGCCAGCCCGATCGCGCCACCCCATATCCGAGCCATCCACATTGATCTGAGTCCAGATTCGTATCCTAGCAGCCGAGCTCGAGCAAGCCGCGACTGGATCTAGCAAGTCGCACCTGTGATCTAGCCTTAGCCATCTTCGATTTTTTTGTTTTGAGTCCTACAAGAGGTAGTAGATCTTAAAATCTCTCTCTTATGGCTTAGAAAATAATTATAGTTTATTTTTATAAATGATAAATCATGAAAATGAGTGGGAGATGAATACATATGGATTTTATGATTTTAAAGGCATGATTTTTATATCTCTCAGTTATATAAGTGATAAATTTGTGATTCCAAATCCATAAATCTTATATTATTGTCTTTAGGTTGAGGTTAAAATTTGGTAATTTTTGGATTCCAATAGCTATGTGAACCGAAATTGTAGATCTAGATCTATAATGTCCATTTTTAGTTGATTGAGTTAGAGGTTGAATCTTGCTGTGATATTTAATAAAAAATCATATATATGTTTCCGAGGTTGTGGTTAAAATTTCATGATTTTTGAATTTCATATGGTGTAAAAATCGGGACTTCAACATTGATTTGGTGAATTTTTAGAAATTGTTGTGGTTGAAGTTTAACTGAAGTTGTTGGATCTAAAATCCTTATAAATCATGTTGAACTTAGGGTTACAGTTTCGGCTTGAAATGAGTTAGGTCGCATGGAGAAGTGGAACCCTAGTTTTGCCCATTTGCGAACACTGATTAATTTTTAGTTCAAGCATAATCGCCCGAACCCTAGTACCATATAAATGACTTTAGACGTCATAGGATTATTAATTAGTCATTGTGTTGCCAGAGATGTGGTCGGTCGGCCGGCGAGTCACGGTGAGACCACAACCGAGCCTAAGAAGGCTACCGAGGCCGTGTGCCTCGTAGCAAGCATAGTTAAGCAACCAGCGTGCATTAGCATCCATCCACAACGCGTATCGACATCCTGCACGTGATCTACTCTCGTCCTACCGTTGGAGCCGAGCCACTGAGTGCGTGCCCGTGCACCGAGTCTGACAGAGCCTCGCCCTTGCGCTTAATTCCCATGCGTCCATTCAACCTACCCATCAACACGCTGCTTCCGTTAGTTGTGGTCCAAATGCACCCCTGGGCTAGTGTCCGTGGCACCGTTTAAAGCACGTGCATCGATGAAGTCGTGTCAGTCGTGTTCATGCGTGCCCGTGAGATGCTACCGAACCCAGACCATGGTTGAGTCGAGCTGCACCTAGCCAACGAGCAACAGATCAATTTTAATTGAGCCGTCGGTCTAGTCTTGCCGAACTGGTCCAGACAGTCCGGACGGTTCGAGAAATTTTCAGTTCAGCCGAATCAGTCCGGACAATTCGGGAGTTTTTCATTCAGAATATCGGTTTTAGCATGAACCGAGATTTCAGTATCTTTTCGAACTAAGTCAGATTTTAGTTCCCGATCTTAGAAATATTTCAGAGAACCCTAGAAAGCCTCAGGATAATAAATTTTCAAATTAGCTCGTAAAAATTGTCTAAAATGAGTTTTAAATGATTTTAAAACCGAGCGAACGAACCTAGTAATATCAGAGATTAAGATTCAAGTTTTTCAGTTAAGCTTAGTACTTAGAATATTTTGCTCAAATATTTTTTTAGCTTGAGGAGAGTCGAGTCTCCACCAGCTACTCATATGCTCATCATTTGCCTTTCATCAACTATCAGGTGGGGACCCTGTACTGAGTGATACATTTCTATAATCGTATTATCCTGGCTGAGGTATGTATGTAAGAGTTAGTTCTATGAATAGGGGCAATAACCTAGCGAGTAGGTCCTTTCTAGCTAAGTGATCCGAACGCTACTTAAGATGAGATAAGAACTCTAGTGAAGCTTTGAGTTAAGTGAATTTAGAGCCTTAGTACAACTTCGACTTAAGCGGTAATTGTAGAATATTTCTCCCCCAAGGGGCATTACCTGGAGATAGGTTTCATTATAACCAAGTGTTTTGAACTCCAGTAAGGACCAAGGACTCTAGTACAGCTGTGAGTTAAGCTCCAACTTTGGAAGTGCATAAGAGTTAGTTTTGCCTAAGCATGAGCAATGACCTGCAGATTAGGTCCTATAGTTGGTTATCGCAAGCGTGAAGGCCAAGTGTCCTTCTCGTCAGTTAAGCAGCAGATATAAACAGTTAGCTACGTAACAGTTATAGAGTCAGTTGAGCAGCGTATGTAGACAGTCAGTTAAGCAACAATTATAGACAGTAAGTTGAGCAACAGTTATAGACAGTAAATTGAGCAATAGTTATAGACACGATACTTATTTATATGGCTTTGGTGATGTTTTATCATATTAGGTGTATGATTAGGTTGTGATGTGTTTATCATATTAAATGTATGCTTAGGTTGTAATGTGTTTATCATATTAGATGTATGTTTAGGTCGCGATGCGTTAGTACAATGTTTATCTTCGTATCGTTTCTGCCAAACCTAGTAGGTACTTCCATATATGTCGATGTCATGATATGTTATTATACTAGTTGTGTATACAGTGCCGATTCCGGCGGAGCACGTGGATTTTTATGCTCACTCCCCCCACTAACCATTTTTCAGGTGACGGAGTCCCGCGTGACGCGCGAGCTGAATATGTGGTGGTGGTCAAAGCTTAAGGACGTTTTGAGAAAACATGTCATGTAGTATATTTGGACATGTTTGGATCAATTATGTATGTTTGTGATTTCGAACTATTATTTGCTTCCGCACTTCAGACTTGTATTTCAAATTTCAGACTTTTAGACCATGCATGATTTACCGGCTGTAATATCCCGAGACATTATCAGTATAAATTACGTTTAATTCCGATATAGTAACA
>CACSLK010030184.1:10663666-10679242 GCA_902706635.1 Striga hermonthica | reverse complement strand
ACTTAATAGGCGAGAGAGGGGGAGATAAGATGAGAGAACGTGCCTTTGAATTCCCATAAAAATCGCACCAGAGCTTGAAGGTGGAGATAAGGCGAGGACTCGGTCTCGCTGTGGGGGAGAAGAGGGAGAGAAAAAATAATCTGCAGGCTCTTCGTTGATTTGGGCCAGATTTTTGTTGTTGGGCCAAAGGAATTAAATAAATTATGGGCCAAGGACATTTATCTCTTAATGGTTCAAGAAATAAACACAAAAGACCCAAAATTGTTAAACCACAAATGAAGTTGGAAAATAATCTCGATTGGGCCGGAAATAACGCGATAATAAGAGTTAAAAATAAAACCGGACATTATATATATTTATAATACACGCAATGTATATTTATATAATAATAGGCATTTAAAACAATTAGACATTTTAATCACAAATAAATATTTAATAATAATAATATAAATAAGCAATAATAATGGCAATAATAAGCTAATAAATAATCTCAAATAATTCTAATTCAAACGGGGTATTACAGTCTATCCACCTTACAAAGAATTCCGTCCTCGGAATTCGAAAATAAAACTAGAAAGCAATAAAATACAAGAGGAGAACTCAGAACTCAAAGTTCGGATAACGCCTCCTAATCTCGGTCTCCTTTTCCCAAGTCGCATCGGTCTCATCGTGTCGGCTCCACAGCACCTTCACCAAGCTCACTGCCCGGTTCCTCAGCTGATGGACCTTCCGATCCGGAATAGCTACCGGTACCTCCTCATAGGTAAGGTCTCGCTCGACCTGCAGCTCGCCGAAGTCCACCACATGATCAGGATTATGCACATACTTCCGAAGCATCGAGACATGGAATACGTCGTGTACACCCGACAAGTCTGGTGGTAAAGCCAGCCGATACGCTAAGTTCCTGACTCGGTCGAGGATCTCGAACGGCCCAATATAGCGAGGTTTAAGCTTCCCTTTCTTCCCGAAGCGAATCACACCTCGCATGGGTGAAACCTTCAGAAGGACATGATCTCCTACCGCATACTCATGCTCATGCCTCTCCTGGTCGGCATAGACCTTCTGCCTCTCCTGGGCGGACCTGATGGTCTTCCGGATCTCCTCAACTATCGCAGCAGTACTCTGAACAAAATTCGGTCCTGTAATCCTCCTCTCTCCAACCTCATCCCAATACAGAGGGGTCCGGACCTTACGTCCGTACAAAGCCTCGTACGGGACCATCTTGATCGAAGAGTGGTAGATGTTGTAAGTCAGCTCGACTAGCGGAAGGGCATACTCCCAAGTCAAGCTTCGGTCCAAGACCATAACCCTCAATATGTCCTCCAAGTACTGGATCACACGCTCCGACTAACCATCTGTCTCGGGGTGAAAGGCTGTACTGAACTCCAACCTCGTTCTCATGGCTCGGTGCAACGTCCTCCAGAACTGGGATGTGAACTTGGCATCTCGATCCGAAACAATCTCCACGGGCACCCCATGAAGCTTAACAATGTCCTTGACGAACAATTCGGCGTAATCACTCGCCTTCATGGTCGTCCGGACTGGCAGAAAATGGGCAGACTTCGTAAGGTGATCCACTATCACCCAAATCGAATCATACCCGCTCCTCGATCTCGGCAATCCTACTAGGAAATCCATGGTGATGCACTCCCACTTCCACATGGGAATCTCGAGGGGCTGCAATAACCCTCTCGGTTTCTGGCGCTCAGCCTTCACTTGCTGACACACCAGGCATCCATCCACGAACTTCGCTACCTGCCTCTTCATGCCTCGCCACCAGAAAGACTTCCTCAGATCCTGATACATCTTCGTGCTACCAGGATGGATGGTGTACGGGGCACTATGGGCCTCCCTCAAAATCTCTCTCCGCAGTTCCCACACCCTCGGAACACAAAGTCTACCCTCGAAGACCAAGGCTCCATCGAATGCGACTGCGAAACCACCAACTCTACTAGCTGCTGACAACTCCCTCATACGGCATAAGAATCGGTCATTCGGTTGCTCGACGACTATCCTCTCTCGAAGAGTCGGTCCCACAACCAAAGAGGCCAATACGCCCCCGGCTGTCGAAGTCGACTCCACTGCCTCCAGCTGTAATCGCTCGAACTCCCGAAGAAGAACATCCTGCCCGGTGAATAAGCATGACAGCTGGCCATAACTCCTCCGGCTAAGGGCATCGGCTACCAGTTAGCTTTCCCAGGGTGATAGCTAATGGTGCAGTCGTAGTCCTTGACTAGCTCCAACCATCTACGCTGCCTCATGTTCAGCTCCTTCTGAGTGAAGATGTACTTTAGGCTCTTGTGGTCGGTAAAGATCTCACACTTGCCTCCATAGAGATAGTGCCGCCAAATCTTCAAGGCGTGGACAACTGCAGCTAACTCGAGATCATGAGTGGGGTAGTTCTGCTCGTGAGGCTTCAGCTGCCTCGAAGCATAGGCTACGACTTCCCCCTGCTGCATAAGGACACATCCCAAACCCATCTTCGAAGCATCACTATAGATGGTGAACTCCAAGGTAGGGTCGGGTATAGATAGGACAGGCGCGGTAGTGAGTCTCCTCTTCAACTCCTGGAAACTCTCCTCGCACTGAGGACTCCAATCGAATCTCAAGGCCTTCTTCGTAAGGTTGGTCAGTGGCTGGGCTATCTTCGAGAAGCCCTCGATAAACCTCCTGTAGTATCCTGCTAATCCCAGGAAACTACGAACATCAGTTGCACTTCTCGGCGTATCCCACTTGCTCACCGCCTCAATCTTGCTGGGATCCACTTCAATGCCTCGAGCTGTCACAATGTGGCCAAGGAATGTCACACGGTTCAGCCAGAATTCGCACTTCGAGAACTTAGCATACAACTTCTCGCGGCGAAGAGTCTCCAGCACAATCCTCAGATGCTCCTTGTGCTGATCGATATCTCGGGAATAGACCAGAATGTCGTCGATGAACACAATGATGAACTGGTCCAGGAAAGGATGAAAGACCCTATTCATAAGGTCCATGAAAACGGCCGGGGCATTGCTGAGTCCGAAAGGCATGACTACGAACTCATAGTGGCCATAGCGGGTACGGAAAGCAGTCTTAGAAATATCCGACTCTCGGATCTTCAGCTGATGATAGCCAGAACGAAAATCAATCTTTGAGAAGACGCTAGCTCCTCTCAGCTGGTCGAAAAGGTCCTCAATACGGGGAAGGGGGTACTTGTTCTTGACTGTAAGGGCATTCAACTCCCGGTAGTCAATGCACATGCGCATAGATCCGTCTTTCTTCTTCACGAATAGGACGGGCGCACCCCACGGCGAAACACTCGGACGAATGAAACCAAGCTTAAGCAACTCCTGGATCTGGGCCTTGAGCTCTTGAAGCTCCTTTGGTGCCATACGGTAAGGGGCCTTAGAAACGGGTCCGGCTCCTGGCATTAGGTCAATGGTGAACTCCACCTGGCGGTCGGGCGGTCTTCCAGGTAAATTATCAGGAAAGACGTCGAGGTACTCGCAAACAATAGACTCTCGAGCACCCGCTCATCAACATCGTCGGATACCATGGAAACAAGATAGCCTTGACAGCTACCCTTGGAAAGGCTCTTCCTAGCTTGCATAGAAGAGATGACTCGAGGCACAGTCCTCGAACTCACCCCAAAGAACACAACAGGCTGATCGGAAACGGGATAGAGGGTGACTTCGCGCTCTTGGCACCGGATGTCGGCTCGATAACGGGTGAGCCAGTCCATGCCCAAGATCACATCAAAGTCTCGCATTTCGATAACATACACATCGGCCTCCAGAACTCGACCACCAATGCAAATAGGAAGATTGCGAACCACTGAATCAGAGATAATAATTTTTCCCGAGGCCAAACTAACCTCAAGAGGATCACAAGCATGCACGGTGCTAACAGATAAGGCCTCCAAACAACGAGATGAGATAAACGAATGGGTAGCACCGGTATCACATAAAGCAAAAACAGGCACATAGGATATCGAAAGCATTCCGGACATGGTACCTGCATTGCGAGCGGCCTCATCATGGGTGATGGTATAGACTCGGGCCTGACCCCCAGCCCTCTGCTGGAACGGTGGGGGCTGCTGATGCTGCTGATGAGGTGGCGGTGGAGGAAGCTGCTGCTGACGCTGCTGGGCAAAGGGCTGCTGCTGTTGCTGTCTCTTCGGTTCGGGGCAGACACTGGCATAGTGACCCGGACGGTTGCAGTTGTAACAAGCTCGCTGGTCAGCTAAGCACTCTCCGGTGTGGAACCTGCCGCATTTAGGGCACCTCGGCTGTTGACCCTGAGTGGGTCGGTCGTCACGTCTGCCGAAGTTTCCTTTCTTTCCCTTCTTCTTGTTCTGATACTCGGACTTCCTCTTGCCCGAGCTAGAGCCGGGCGGCACAGATGAGATGGGCTGAGCGTACTGAGCAACGATCTGAGAAGGCTGGGAGGCATGATAATATGAAGGGACTGGGGCTATCGGAATGAGACAGCTCTCTACCTCCTAAGCTCGACTAACAGTATCTGCGAAAGACATCAGTCCGTGACTCCCCACCAGTTCACGGATCCTCTGATTGAGCCCCTTAAGAAACTTGCGGGCCTTCTTAGCATCGGTATTCACTGCGTCGCCCGCAAAAAGGCACATGCGGGTGAAGGTACGGATATACTCGTCCACTGTGGAGCTGCCCTGCTGCAAGTGGTAAAACTCATGCTCCATCCTATCCCAAAAGCTCTGGGGAAGGAACTTGTTGCGCACCATCACTTTCATTTGCTCCCAAGTCAGAGCATGAAGCTCCGCCTCTGGCCTCCGGGCCCAGTGGTCAATCCACCAGTCAGAGGCGTCCTCCTTCATCTGATAAGCTGCTAGGGACACTCGCTGGCGGTCAGGGAGGGGAAGTACTGCAAAAATCTTATCCAGCTCTTTCATCCACTCCAGCACCGCTGTGGGGTTCTCAGTCCCCGCAAAAGTGGGTGCATTCATCCTCTGAAACTGGACGATAAGCTGAGTGAGGTCCATGGCCAGAGGGGCCTGGTGCTGACGAGGCGGAGAAGGTTGCGGGGATGCCTGACGGTTACGCTTGTTGTTGCGAGTATTCATACTTCTACATTGAATAAGCCGAACAAAGTTTAGCACAAAAACAAACAAAATAATCAATACTTATAGAAGTCTAGAGTTCGTCAATAAACACTAGAGTTCGATTAAATCAAGGTGGATAGGTCCTAAGCCCCAAAAATAACAATTACACCACAAGTAGTCTCATTACCACATGTGTTCCATTTACATATCAAGTATTTTCATTAATACTTAAACAAAACATACCTTAAGCAGCGCGGAGTGACGGAGATGAGTGGTCATAACACAAGGTCTAAACACATAATCACATATGTGCCAGTCTACAGAAACGCAGACTGACTCTGATACCAAACTATAACACTCCACTTTGATTTTAAAGAAATTCCGGACTTTCAAAAAAATCAGAACAAATTTTTCAAATTCATTTTCGAAATCAAGGGCATTAACCAACACAATTTACTTAGTCCAAGTCTTATCTGGACTCACGGGGATTCATAAACCCGATTTTTCACAAGGTTTTCATTAACCTGATTCACACATCAACATAATATCTCATATGAACAACTGAAACTTCATAAATCAAACACCATGATTATTCAAGGTTCAAAAGGGTTTTCCAAAATATTTTCAAACATAAACATAGTTCGAAAACAATTTTCACATGTCCAAAACATAGAAAGTTCATAACGACCATATTATTAAAGCGAAAGCAAAATAAAACAAATAATAAACCACCACTCGTCCTTCGTCCCGTCACCCGGCCACTGCTTAAGCTGCATCCGTAAAAAGCAGGTGGGAATGAGCACAATTGATAAAATAGTGCTCACTACTATGCACATAATAACATGTAAAGATGGTATGGTCGCAGCATGAATATAAATCAATCATCATCATCATGTCTCATCTCCTAACAATCACAACAATAACTCACTCATGTGCACATCTATCATTAGCCGCGGAAAGGGGATGCATAAACCCTAACGACGGGAGTGCGTGCCACTGTAACGGACACGGCCTTTCATTAGGTCTTAAGGAGACTTGCCTCGCAAGGGCAACCGTACCGTAACTCGACGGGGACAACCGTACCGACGGCCGTAACAGCTCACATCAGTAGGCTACATGGTTCACATGCATAAATTGTTCATACCAACAATACATTAAACAACACGTATGGCATAGACAATTTTATAAGTAAACCCACCTGGATAGCTCGGTAGAAAATTGCACACAAGAGCAAGTACGTAGGATGAGGCTCGACTCCTCAAACACCTACATTTAAGCGAGATAATTTATCAATAATTTATCTCACTATTCAAATTTAACATAAAACACATACTTAATAAAAATTAAGTCTTAAGGGTTTTAATCGGATTTTTTCGTGAACTTGGAACTCTCTCATTTTTGAAAAATAGGACTCGGAGAATTAATTTGAAGTCTCGGGACTTAAAATAATTTTTCCCAAAATTTTATCATTTTAAAAATATTTTTAAAATTGAAATCGGTACGAAAAAGGGACTTCGAAACACAAAATAGGCTCAAAATTCGAATTGGGCCGAGCTGGAATAATCTGGCCCAAGACTGCCCCACATTGGGCCTTGAAGAGTACCTGGCCCACTAAACTTGGCCGCTGAAGGCCTGTTAAGGGTACATGGGGTACGGGCCTTTGAGCTGTTCGCGGGCTGGGAAGGCTGAGACTAATCGGGCTGCGCGCGGGCCGCTAGCGGGCTTCACAGCCCGCGCTGCTGGGAAAATAGGGCCAAAAAAAAAAAATGCTCAAGGACGAGGATCGAACACTAGACCTCACGCAAGGATCTGCGCACAGAACCCACTGGACTACAAGGCTATTTGAGACTTACATTGCAAATTTTACAAAAATGAATAAGAACAAAAACCTGCTACTGAAACTTTGGGAAACAGAGCTCGGGAATTTGCAGAAACTTGGAAAATCGAACAAATCTGCTAGAATGAGAATCGACTCATTTTGAGAAGTAAATAATTTTACGAAAACAACAATTTAGAGAGACCGAAAATATATATATATAATGCAACCGGTTTGATCGGGAAACGAAATGACATATAACGACTCGAAAGCTACACGACCGACAACAACAAGACGACGGCTCGGGTAAGTAATACGAGACTCTGAAAACAACAAAATGGGATTCTGAAATTCACGAGTAATAACAGCAATAAACAGAGTTCGAATTTTATGAACGAGAGTCCAATAATCCACGTTAAATTCACGAATATACAAAATATACGTACGAACATACGAATCAATAAATAACAACGAACAAAATTCCGATTTCAAATAAAGTTTCGGTAGATCGAACACAATATATATATAACGTATGATATATGAAAACGATCGTAACAATGAGAGGATTTGAATAAGTTACCCGTCTTCGGGCAACTACGCGCTATCGGACAGAAAACGGGCCCGACAGCGGGTCGGACGAACGGCTTCGGGACTCGGAATCTTGAACCTGGTGTTGTTCGTGAACGACCTGGCCACGAACAGAGGCTCTCCACGAACTGCTGCTGCGCGATTGAGAGGACGCCACCGAGGTTGGGAGGAACTCGTCGGAGACAAAGCTGGTTGCCGGAAATTGAAGCTCTCGGCTATGGAGGACGACGACTGGATAGGACCCTTCCTTGACGACGGTTGCTCCTTGCTGATCGAAAACGGAAGGCTGCCACTTCAAGAACGGCGGTCGACGACTTGCCCGCCGGAGAAGAAAGGTGCAGCGGCAAATTTTTTTTTTTTTTTAAACAGAGAGAACAGATTGAGGGAGAGTGAGAGAGGAATCTGATTTGAGATGAGAATTCCAACTGGACTTAATAGGCGAGATAGGGGGAGATAACATGAGAGAACGTGCCTTTGAATTCCCATAAAAATCGCACCAGAGCTTGAAGGTGGAGATAAGGCGAGGACTCGGTCTCGCTGCGGGGGAGAAGAGGGAGAGAAAAAAAAATCTGCAGGCTCTTCGTTGATTTGGGCCAGATTTTTGTTGTTGGGCCAAAGGAATTAAATAAATTATGGGCCAAGGACATTTATCTCTTAATGGTTCAAGAAATAAACACAAAAGACCCAAAATTGTTAAACCACAAATGAAGCTGGAAAATAATCTCGATTGTGCCGGAAATAACGCGATAATAAGAGTTAAAAATAAAACCGGACATTATATATATTTATAATACACGCAATGTATATTTATATAATAATAGGCATTTAAAACAATTAGACATTTTAATCACAAATAAATATTTAATAATAATAATATAAATAAGCAATAATAATGGCAATAATAAGCTAATAAATAATCTCAAATAATTCTAATTCAAACGGGGTATTACACTAACCACCCTTATAAACTCAAATTGCAGCAAATAAAAATGACTGACCACATACTTTCAGCATAAAGAATTTCGAAATATCAAGGCTTAGCAATTCAACAATTTCGAGTCCAGACAATGCCATAAATCATATTTTACACCAACAAAACATGTATGATAACTCAATTTTCTCAACTCTTAGGCATGCACTCAGAATTTCATAGGCATAAAATGCCATCTGATCTCATATCCTTCAGCCAAGGAAAACACATTAAACAGAGGTTCAAGCTATTCAGCAAAGTCAAGGCAAAAAGACACTTAGATCACTCTTCAAAAATCAGCAATAGTCTCACATAAATAGCTTCAGCAAAAGTCACAGCAAGGGTATCAATTCATCACATGATTTCTCCTCATACTCAACACATGACCAAAGTTAACAGATGATAATGAAATTGATAAAATACACATAAGTTAACCTGCTTTTACATAAACATAATGTTCAGCAGAAACAGAGTACACATGGCCAACTCTCACATTAAACAGACTCGAATTCCAAGGTCCGAATTTTCACATAGAACACAACAAGAGTTCAATTCCACATAACTCTAAGAATTAAAAGAGAGAAAAGAAATGGTTCACCTCTCTTTTGGACTACACGTGAGAAAGAGGGACCGGCCCGCTTCTATTCTCGCACGTACAGGCTGCTCAAAAGCGGTTCGAAGGGAACCGACCACTGCTCGTTGAACGGAAATTGGACTACTACAGCTTGATGCTAACGATCGAGGACCCCGGCTGCTCGATAAAAGCCTCGAACGGCTGCTGCTCTTCTCTCACGGGCTGGGTCTGCTCGGGGTGTTCTCGGTCGATCGTGAACGAATGCCGCTGCTCCCGACTAGAACACGGGCCGACGGCTGATTCGTAAATGGAAAAACGGGGTGCGGAGTTATTCGGCTTGACTGGAGGGATGCCGCTGCCGGGACTCCGGCTACTACAAACGACTGCAAAAGTCGTCTGAACAAAGGGCCGCCGCTGCCTGTCAGAAAAGAATCGGCCACTTCTCATTGAAAAGGACGACCTCGAGGACAGCTTTTGTTTCTCGTTTCACTCGCACTAAGAAAAGAAAACGCCGGCTGACCGATATGCGTTTGGCGTTGCCGGCGGCGGTGGACTGCTCGAAGTCGCCAGCGGGAATCGAACGCATAGGACCCGCCGCTGCAACCCACTGCTTGCCTCTTGTCCGGCGTGAAGGCCCGTGGACGGTGCATATCCTCGGCCGTTCGCTGTTCGTTTTCCGAAGGTAAAGGGCTGAGATAGCTCCTCGCGGATGTTCGAGCGTGAAACTGCTCCTCACGGGGTGGTTTCCGGTCTTCAGGAGACGAGATCTCCGGTCAATGGTGGCAGGGATTTGCTGCTCGATTTAATGAAATTGAGGGGAATAAAAGGGGTTCCAACTGATAATCTCCCTTGCTGGTTTAAATACTCAGAAAATTAGGGTAATGAGGGGCCGGATTCCATGGAGATCGTTGGCTATGGCGACGTGGTCTCCGATGGTGGCAAATGGGTGACCGAGAGAAAAGGGAAAATTCGCTCGGGGAAATTCGGCTCAAATGAGGGAGGTGGGCTTGTTTTCTTGGGCCTAAGTGAGGTGTGGGCCGGAAATGATGTTAGGCTTTAGGACTTAGCCATATTTTTTTTGGTACAGGGACCTTCCGGTTTCCGAATCCACAGGGGAACCGACTAATCCGGAATCGAGCCGGGTAGGACCACAAGGGCGGCAAAGCTCTCCCTCAAGAGTTTTAACACTGCTGGACTTTTGAAAATTCTGAACACTTACGAGTACACACATAGCATAAGACGTACAAATTGGGCACCTAATACACTTAAACATATAATTCGCATAAGAACACTAGGCAATTAAATAAGAACAATAAACTAACAAGAATAATTAAGAAGACGAGGACATCTCCTTAATCTATATTTCGATTAGGTAAAATTATTAGGAAAATTAAATAGACGATGACATCTACTTCATTTGGATTTTAGATTAATCAAGATTGCACAAGTCGAGCAGTGCAAAATAAATAAGAAATAATATACGACGACTCTCATAAATCGAATGGCTAATGAATATCTGATAACTCGATAATTCGAATTATTTAATTAGACAGTGTCGTCCAAATAAATTATTTCCCTTAACGGACTAAAAAGACACTAACGTCTAATTAATATGAAGAGTTCGTCGAGCAAAGAAAAATTAAAAATGCAAATAAATAAATGATCCAAAAATCTAAAAATCAAACGGGTTAACAAGCATGCTTGTTTATAATTTTTTTTTTTTTTTTGTTTTGATTGGGTTTTTGGTTTGGGTTGGTTAGATTTAAAAAAGTTGGTATGGTTAATTGTTAGTGGGTATATTAAAATAATTTTTAAAATAAAATGATTAAAATTAAATTAATGTAAAAGTATGAGAGAAAAGATGTGATATGATTGTTAGTTAAAATTATGTGAGTAGATGAATAGTAAATTAAGGTTGATGTTGTGTGTAAGAATGATTGATTGATATTATTTAATTATATTGATAATATTGATGATAGTGGGTTGATTGATTGATACTATTTAATTATATTGATGATAGTCGGTTGAGTTACAGTTGAGTTAAAAAAGTGGTTGGGTTAAAAATGATTGGATTTTTTTAGATTGGTTTTATAAACAAGCATCACCTTAATTCCAAACTATGCGATTAAACCGAAATCACCGAGCGACGAACGGTTTAAAAATAAAACAATTGAGTACTTAAATTTATAATTTAAGTACCTCACGACCAATATAATAAATGTAATCTCATAAATAAAATTTAATAAATAGAATAATCAGAGAAACTCTATAAATCGAACGGGGCGCTACACAGACTGTGCGGCTTTGGACTTTCTTCCATGATTTGCCAGAATAGCCACGGCCCCATTTTTTATTGTGAGTAGAATACTTCTTTGTAGGACCGACCCAACATGTGAGCCCGTAATATGTAATAATTTTATGTACAACAAAAATTATAAAGTATATTGTGACATAATAAAAATTCACTTTTACCATTATACCTTAACATAATTATTTTAGTGTATTTTTTTATTTATTTGAAGTAATAAGTAAAAATTAAATAAGAACATCTGTTTTATATATGAATAGTACATAGCCCGTGCGATCCACGAGACACTAAATTATAATTGCATGTATTAAACCAATGAAATATTAATCAATATCAATATAATTTTGAATATTAATATTATATTTTTTTATTTGATGATATACAAAAAATTAATACATGATTTATATGTTATTTAACTCGATGATCCTGTTTAAAATTAAGGATGATGAAAATTTAATATTCAAACATTATCGATAAATATTACTTACAACATCTCTCTCTCTCTCTCTCTCTCTCTCTCTCTCTCTCTCTCTCTCTCTCTCTCTCTCTCTCTCTCTCTCTCTCTCTCTCTCTCTCCTTATACATATCTTGTTACAATATGTAAATCTCTAATAAGTTAGACGAAAGTTGAAAAATTGTGTCAATTATTATATCTGGCACTTAATTGAAAATGGTTGTAATATATACTATTTTAAGTTAAAAAATTATTAATTTTTAGTTACGTCAATATTATTTTATTTTATCTTATAACTTATAGTAATGTATATTGTAAATATATTACTTTTTCTTTGCATTTTATTAATTTATATGAAATTTGTTACAATATTGTCAATCACAATATGAATTTTTAAAAAATGGTTTGGTGTAGTTATTGGTAAAATCAAAGGATATTTTTTAACTCCTTGAAAAGATATTTTTTGTTATATGGCTCGTTACTAAATGATTAGAGGGATTTGTTTATTAATTTTGAGATATCAATTCTATTGTAGTATTGTGGTAGTATATCAATAAGATTTTTGCAAGTGATTTCTAAATTTATTTTGTACTCATATTTTGCAATATTATCATGCATATTTTAGTCCACATATGCAGTGACGGATCTAGAAATTTTACTCAGGGGGCCCGACTTCTAATGTTAAATAACGAGCTTGTAGTTTAAGCCAAAACGCCCATTTCATATAAAAATGAATTTATTATAGACTAGTACAACACCGTTCAAGTTTTGACGTAGAATCCGTATCACCCTAAATCTTAAAAAAAAAGGAAGAAGAGAGATTTCATGTATTTATAATTTAAATTCAACAACTATAATTTATGTTTTTAGTTGAAAACTTGATTTAATTTGAATTTTTGCAACACGTTGCATAATATTTTTGTTAATGAGAGCTTATCAAAACAATATTTTGTAGGAAAATATAAATAAAGTTAAAAATTTGTGATTACGCACAAAAATAAAAATAAAAAAAAGTGAAAAACCAACATTGGGAACGTAACAATCAGCTAAAAATATAGTCATTTTTATAAATCACATAATTCATTTACAATTAAGAGTCCGAAAGAATAATCATTCTAAATTTTTCAAAAACATATTTAAAAATGTAAAATAATGATTGTTATAGAAAATAAGTTTTGATTATTAATATATTGCATTTTTTTTTTTTTTTGTATTTCTAACATATTTTATAGAATTGTCTATATATATATATACATATAAAACTTATTTTCTTTCTATATAGAATATATAGAAACTTATTGTATAAAACTTTTAAAAAAATCAGAGGGGGCCACGGGCCCCCCCGGGTCTCATCTCCCTCCGTCCCTGCACATATGGTTGGATGACCAACAAAACAGAAAAACACGTGGTTTGTTATATTAAGATAAAGTAGTTTGTTATTAAAGATAAATAGTTAAAATAAAGATCTTGATAATTGATTTTTCGAAAATATGATAAAAAAATATTTTGGTATATGGTTGGTCACCAAATAAATAAAAAATCATCATGATCTGTTATTATTTTTCAAAAATAAGATTTTATTGTAACATCGTGGTAAATATCTTTTTTTTTTTTGCCAGAACGATAGGGGAACTATATATAACCAAAAGCACAAATGTGCAAATAAAAGATACAACGCTCCCAACGGGAGAATAAAATGGGAGGACAGGTCCAACGACCGCCTAGAAGCCCGACTCTAGAAACGCTAGAAACAAAAACAAGACTCAAGAAACAACAACCACTACGAAACAACTAACACGACAAAACACAAGAAGAACTACAAAGCTCCCCGTAGGAGAATAGAGACAGGAGCTGCTCCCAACAGGAGAATCAAGGTTGCTCCTGCTCAGACTTACAGAGGCCAATGACCCAAACCAAAACACAACTCCTAAAAATACAGACGAAACCACAGGAAACAAACTAAAACAAAGAATCCTAAAAGACAAAGAAATAAACACAAAAAATAGCCTAATGGAAGAATGCCCTTCCCTAGTAATCAGACGAGTCAGAAGCCGTGGAGAAACAATTGAACCCACAAAAGATCCCAAGACCAAGCCCAACTTCTGAAACTGTTGCCGAACGCCTATACAGAAGCCAAACCGGACCCTGGACCTATCTGGACTCAATCCATCTCAACTGGGAGGACAAACAGCCGGCTCCCCCAGTCAGCCCCAAAAAAATCTCGCCTAACACCACTAGCCGGGCTCAGTAGTGCCAACACCAACCCCACAGTTCCCAACAACAGAGAACTAGGAGAAAGAGAGAGACTCCGTCCCCCACTCCAACAATCACGACCCAAGAGGTCTAGACGTTTAGAGCCTCGGCCCACCCCCAAAAGAACCTCAATCAGCCCCTCACCCCCTTGACCACCGGAGAACCCATCAACTGCCCGACAAAGGGCCCCAACCAACAGACCAAGAATGACCCAGCAATCCAGGCAAGGTGGCTCGATCCGGGAGTCCAAACAGAATTGAGACCATCCGACCAGCACCGCCCGAGACTGCCAGAGAGCCGAGCTCCGCTCCGACATCCCCTCCAAAAAGCGCAGCCGACGAACAAACCCTAGGAGGGAGGGTTCTCCATCGGCAAATTAGACACTCCGGCAGAGAAATTGCCAATCGCCGACAAGCCTAAGAGGCTTCAACCAATTGGAGCTCACAACCAAAAAAACCCGACCACAACCCAGCCCTTACCTTCAAGAACCAACCTCACCTGCGGAACCACGGAGATGGAGGCGGAATAGTCCTCCGAGAGAGTGGGCCGAGCAGTCAAGATGACCACTGGCCCGGAAACGCTGTCATCAAGGAAGGCTCGCCGGAGAAGAGATCGAAGAGCTCGAGAATTGGGGGAAGGGTTTGGTGCGCGACAGAGATCTTATATAATCTATTTAAATCGAGAAATGTGATAAATATCATAATAAAACTTTTATAGTTGATTTTCAATTTTAATTTTTTAATTATCATTTCAATTTTATCATGCATATTCAAATAATATTTTCTAAAAAACTTTGCACAAATTTTTTTGAAGACGCGTTGTATGGTTGGTTACCGAAAGAATAAGAAATTTCATAGGTTCGTAATTAAAGAATTATTTTTTATTGCGATAGTTATCACATATAATTTTTAAAATTAATACCCTTTATATAGAAACTCGTTGTATTGAGTATTAATTGAATTGTACAATTTACAACATGTAGGTGTAATTTGATTAAATAATAATTTTATTATATTTCCATTAATAGTAAGTCAACATGTAATAACCCAACTCCTTGTTAATAAGAATGATGTATTATCTTTTATCGCTTCCGTTCATTTTCAGCGAATACGTTCGACGTTAAGTCGAAAAGGTTTATCCGGTTAATTATTAACCGAGTTAATTCGGTAATTAATTTCCGAACCGTTTATTTTATAAACGGACCTTACTAATCGGAATTAATTCTTAATCATTCAGGATGTTCGGAATAAATTTCTAAGTTGAAGGTAAGATAAGTCGAGAAAGAACGCACAAGGTACACCATGCGCGTACTCATGCACGCATGTCGTGCGCATAGCTACGCACGCGGACGCACACGGCGCGCATCGTCGCGCACAGCGCGCAGCGCGCAGCGCGCGCAGCATCAGCTCGCTAAGCACGCACTTAAGCGACGCTTAGTACCATGATCAAACCTAACCCCCATCTTAATGTTGTCATAAGGAAAAATGTAAAGATAAACCTAGGGTGTGCAAGTGGGGTGGTGATTCACCTCCTTGCTTGCACACACGGCGCACCACGCAC
>CACSLK010030184.1:10610798-10634913 GCA_902706635.1 Striga hermonthica | reverse complement strand
TCCAGGCAGCGCCCATGCGTGCAGCATCGGCAGGCCCGTGAGCCAAGTCAGTGGCCGACCGCCCGGCCACGGCAGGCCGGCGGTCCAACCAGACCGGTTTAGACCGGCTCAGACCGGTTCACCTTATATTATGATGTTTTAATTCTCGGTTCATGTAGGTCCTATTTTCAGTTAAAATTCCGGGTTCAGGTCAGTTCAGTAAAATCATATCCAATCAATTCATGACAGAGCAGTTCCGGTTATACTGATTAAAAATCCATAATGTCATGTCAAGTCCAGTAGAGCATCTTAACGAATTAAACAGTTAATTTTATCAATCTGAGCATAGTATTTAGTAATTGTTTATATTATATTTCGGTTTGATCAAGACACGAGTATCAGCACTGCCTTTTCATTTTCACGGATCAGGTGGGGACTTAGATTGGGTATTACATTGATTATAATTACGGTACCATGTTTGAGGTATGTATCATGTCATGCTATGCTATGTATCCGCTTAGAATGGTTGCCGGTCCATTCTGGGTTCTAGTGGCCTTAGTCTGCCCACTAGAGTGTGCACATGGTGTCCGACATTTTTATGCTGACAGATGAGGTAACGGTCATGGTTCATGTGATGATTATCAGATTCATGTTTATTAGCGGTTTCATGTTCAGGTTATGTATATACCAGTATCATGATATTGCAATTATTTTCACTGTTTACTTCAGTATGAGTTTCTGCGGAGCACAGTGGGTTAGTGCTCACGCCCCACATATTTTCATGTTTTTCAGGTCACAGGGTCGGAGCCGAGGAGTGAGCGGGCGTTCGGTTCAGAAGTTTTGAAAATATGTTTAATCATGTTTTGGCCACGCTATGCTTTTCGCTATTTATTACTGTTTTGTCAAACTCAGACCCGATGTATAATCAGTGTTTATATTACGCTAAACCGTTTTATTTTCTTTAAATAACGGTTTTCAAGACAAGTCATGTTTTACGGTAACACTCCGAATTAGTATTTCGCAAATTAAATATTTTTATTCAAAGATTTTGCGAAAACGCGTACTCTGATTTTCATGTTAAGGCGGGGTGTTACACAAATGTTCCATATTCTGCAAGAGTTTCATGAGTTTGAGTCGGATTTAATGATTACATCACAAATCCGAATAGTTCAAGATATAGAACAATTAAAAACTAAAGGCTACTAATCATATCATCCAAGATCCTTGCACAAAACAAGGGGGTATCAACCATCAATACCGTTCTAAAGGACAATTCACACCAATTTGATCAAAGGAGGGCCGAACCTGGGCTGGGATGCACGACGGGTGCATGTCTCGCGGCGACCGAGAGAGATGGAAGATGGCGACATGGTTGATGAGGGAAAGAAAGGGCTTTTTCTCTGTTTTTTTTAGAGAGGTGGCGTGAAAATGAGATAAGGGAGGGTGGAGAGATCATATATGTAACTAGGTTACAACACTTACCATATATGGCCAAGGAACGAGGTTGCGCGCGCACGGTAGGCTAGGGTAAGGGTCGGTCCGATTTTGAGTGGTCCAAAAGGGTCAAAAGACCACATTTAAAAAGACTGGACGAGTTGGTTCGAGGTTTGGGTCGCAACGGCTCGAAAACGACTCAAAACAGATTTAAAATCGGTTTACGCGATTAAACCGAAAATCGCTGAAATAATTTAAAATTCAAACCGAATAAATCATATTCAAATATATAATTCCATGGAGCAATTTACTAATAAGCAGATAAATAATATAGGCAAAGACGAGCAGTTAATAACAATAATCGAGCAAATTATATAAAACAAATGAATAAATCAAATAAAATGCCAATAAATAATAATATAATATTCAAAAAATTCTAATAAACGAACGGGGCGCTACAATCTACCCTCCTTAAAAGATTTCAGTCCCAGAAATTAAAAAAAGTCATCCTAACAAGACAATTGACACAAGAGAGAAGTCCAAACCACTAAACTCGGATACACCATCCAAATCTCCTCGCTCTCACAAAATGAATCGCACTCGCCACAGCTACCCCGTCAGACTTTGACGAGTACCTCTCCCGGCCTGTCCCTGATAGATCCACCGATCCAACTGGTCACCGGTATCTCAACACAAGTAAGGTTCTGCCCACATGCAGCTCATCAAAGTTCGTCACGTGCCCCAGAGTCACGCAAATGTTTCATCCATCATGAGACATAGAACATGTCATGCATCCTCGCAAGCTCCAGTGGTGGAGTCAACCATCAGGCTAAGTCATCGACTTGGTCTAGAATCATAATAGAACTGAATAAGCGTGGTCATAGCCTCGTCTCTATCCGGAAACAAGGTGCATGACACCTCTGTCCGTACCAACACTTTGAATGATACCATCGGGATCGTCTCTTGATCATCATCATTACAAGTATACCTACCCATGGTAATAAAAATCCTCACATATACGCTTATCACTACACAAGACCCTAACTGTCTATCGCAGAGTTGATGTCACAAATGGAGATTCTCGACATTCCCCTTCTAATAATCTAACTCCAATACTCTCTCATTCTTCGTACTTTTGGATCTCTACGAAGTACACATGTCTCCAATCGAGACTCAAGACTCTGCCCAACATCAATGCATGACTTTTATCTCGCCATCTCGAGAAAATCTCGCGTATGGCAATAGAAACTAATCGACAAGTCTCGCATAATCGAGAATTGTTGATTAGGGAAAACAGACAATGGTTCAGAAGATCAACATACAATTTGACCAAGAATACTGGTTCAATGGCCCAAACAGGACAAAGTCGGTCCAAGTTCAATGCACTCTCACCCGAGAGGTGGCACACTCGCTGGCGCTGCATATGCGGGGCGCTGGGATGCATGTGTGTACCTACTCGGAGACCATCTACAAGGTCGAGGTTTGTTCGTACCCACTGGCCTGTGGAGTTCCTGCATTCGTTGATGGCGGCTGCAACACTCGTGCGAGTCAACGGCCGGCTGCGCCCTAGCAGGCGTGTGTGTTTGGCCACCACTTCGTGTGGCTATACCCAGCCAGGGTTGGCGCTCGGTTCGAGGTACATACCAGAAATTTCAATATCAGGGTTCATAATTTATTAGGTAATCAGATAGGAAAAAGGTTTTTCCACAAGACTTACAAAACTACAAAGTTTGAGTTTAACAACGGTTTCCCAAAGATATCGAACATTGGCATCACTGCCAGGAATAATCCTAACTCGACGGTCATCGCCGATCTATGGAATGGTTAGCTCGCTTGACTTTTCCGACTAACAGTGTTGGTCGTCACGATGGCCTTTACCCAGGTAGCTAATCGTGCCGGCAGCCTAAACGAGTTCAATCCACATACACTGCCAATAGCTTCTACACTTCGAGATCTTAGCGTTAAGCTTCTCTCGTAAGTGTTTCCAATCAATAATATTAAACCAATCAAATAAAATCTACATAAATCATATAGGTCACATAGGCATGCATATTGAAGATAAAACTTATTTCCGAAATTCACAACTCGTTTTGCAAATATAATAACACGCAGTGATTTTATAATGGATGAAGCTCTCAGCACACAAGTCATATGATCATGATTCAAGTTGAAAAATGATCCTAAGGCACACTCTTACAACTTTCAAGAAGAAAACTATAGAAAACAATGTCATTTGATCACATTTTTTTCAGCAAACATTCAAATCATGGCCGCAGTCCAAAACAGAAATATCTAACTTACAGGGACTCAGTGATTCGAGGATATTACAAGCTACAGGCATGATTTCCATTTGCTTAAAAAACCACTGGAAATATAACATCACAATCTACAAGTTTACTGAAGATCACATTAATAATGACATTAGCACCGAGGTTAAACATCAAATATTCAATACATATAATCTGCCAAAAATAAGTTGTTCACCTACAACACTTTAATAATTTACATATAACTCAAGCTGTAAAGCTCATAATTATGCGATTCCAAAACCTATAATAAGTTAGCACTCAAGACTACAATTTCATGTTGAACACTTTCATGTTCGAGTACGTTTGATACCCTTAAACATATCATACATTAACCATATTCACACAGTCACGATTTCATAAAACTGGGTGCACAACAATTTTGTAAAAATCATAATAAATTCATTTTAAATCCTTTTTCCTAGATTTCAAAACCCTCAGAAAGATAACAAAATAAACTTAATTTCAATAACAGAACTCATCTCCAAAATACATGATATTGAAGGTCAAAACAGAGGCACAAACAGAGGTTCGAAACAAGGATTTTTCATGAAATTCATAGAGAAACTTCATCGATTAAATCCCTATTCATAAACCACTAAATTAATCTGTTATCTGTCATTCTAAAAGAAAATCAACTTACTGGTCCTAATTACATTGATTGGAAGAGGAACATAGACATTGTGTTGACTGCTTAGGGTTATAAGTTTGCGATTACTGAGGTTTGCCCGGCAGAGCCCGCGGCTGATGCTCCTGAGCAGGAGAAAGGGGAGTATGCCCGGTAGAAAAAGGCCGATGAGATGGCGAAGTGTTACATTCAGGCATCTATGTAAAATGTTCTTCAACATCAGCATCAATCTATGAACACTGCGGCAGATATACTTCTCAATCTCAGGAATCTGTTCGGACACCAGTCTAGGGCTGCTAGGCAAGAGGCTATGAGTCCTCTGATGACTACGCGCATAACAGAGGTCACACCCGTAAGGGAGCATGCTCTCAAGGTTATGGCGCTACTCAATGAGCTTGAGGTTATGGGAGGTTTTATCGACGGGGAAACCCAGGTTGATATCATGCTCCAATCTCTGCTGAAGGGTTTTGATCAGTTCCGGTTGAACTAAAACATGCACAAGATTCATATGGCTCTTCCAGAACTGTTAGCAGAGCTTCAGTCGGCGGAGGCTTTATTCACTAAGGCGCCTCACGCACTGGTTTCCGAGCAGGCTGGACCTTCCAGGCCTCACAAGGGCAGGAAGAGAAAGAAGTCTGCAGGAAAGGCAATGGTGCAGGATGCCCCGGTGGTACAGCGACCGTCCCCTCAGTCTGTGGCAAAGAAGCTGAAAGGTAAATGCCACAAGTGCAACAAGTCAGGATACTGGAAGGTCGACTTCCCTCTCCTCAAGAAAGGTAACTCTCTCGTTAATGTCGTAGAAACATGTTTAGCGGTTGTATCTAACAGAACTTGGTGTGTAGATACTGGAGCCACTGATCATGTCTGCAGTTCGTTGCAGGGGTTCCAGGAAACCAGGCAGCTTAGGGAGGGAGAGATCACCGTCTACATAGGCGATGCTATGAAAGTGGCAGCTGTTGCAGTGGGAGACGATACTTTATCTTTTGATAGTAGTATTTTGGTTTTGAGACATTGCCTTTATTTTCCTAGTTTTGGAAAGAATCTTGTTTCAGTTTCTAAACTTGTTTCAGATGGATTTTCATTTACGTTTGATGACATGGTTGTTATTCGTTATGGAAAGCGTTTCATTTGTTCTGGTTCATTAGTTGGCAAATTATATGTTCTCAAACCAAACTCTTTCATACTGCAACAAACTGAATTAAATAATATCACGACTAAATCTAATTAGCGGAAGGAATCTTCGAGTATGAATCAAGCATATCTTTGGTACTTTAGAATTGGGCACATCAACCTAATAAGGAGGATTCAAAAGTTAGTGGCCAGTGGACTTCTCGGTCCATTGGAAGAGCACTATCCAACTTGTGAATCATGCCTAGAGCTAGAAGATAAGATGGCCAAGAGGCCGTTTACGGCAAAGGGGTATAGAAGCCAAAAAGTGCTAGGATTGATTCATTCTGATTTATGTGGTCCTATGTCGATCCAGGCTAGAGGAGGTTTTTAGTACTTTGTCTCTTTTATAGATGATTACTCGAGAATTGGGTACATTTATCTGTTGCACCGCAAGTCCGAATGCTTTGAAAAATTCAAGGAGTATCGGGCAGTTGTGGAGAAGCTACATGGTAAAAGTATCAAGTCGCTTTGATCTGATCGAGGTGGCGAATAGCTCTTTGGAGAGTTCAGGACATATTTATCAGAAGCTGGGATTGGATCCCAATTGACTGCACCCGGCACACCCCAGCAGAACGGGGTTGCAGAACGAAGAAATAGGACTCTTATGGAAATGGTCAGGTCGATGATGAGTTATTCAAAGTTACCAGATTCTTTCTGGGGATTGGCTTTAGAAACAACTGTGTATATTCTGAATATGGTTCCTTCAAAGTCGGTAGAAACTACTCCTTATGAGATGTGGAAAGGGCGCAAGCCCAGTTTCTCACAGTTTCGAGTATGGGGTAGTCCTGCACACGTGTTAGTGTAGGAAGCTGGCAAGTTGGAGAAACGTTCGGAAGCACGAGTGTTTGTAGGCTATTCCAAGAGAACGAAAGGTGGATTATTTTATAGTCCTGAGAATCAAAAGGTGATCGTTAGCACGAACGCTAGATTCTTGGAAGAAGACTATATTATGAATCACAAGCCCGCGAGTAGACTAGTCTTAGAGGAGTTGAGGGGTGAAGTCGATAGTTCCCCACTGAGTGCGCAAGTAGATACATCACATAATACTGCAACACGACACACTGAGAGTCTTCCAGTGCAGACAGTACCTCGTCGTAGTGGGAGGGTTTCTCAATTACCCGACCGATGGATAGGTCTTGGAGAGTCTAAGGTCTCAGTTCCAGGAAACCTAGAATCAGACCCAAGAACCTACAACGAGGCACTCCAAGATAAAGATACAGAATCATGGAATGTTGCAATGTATGCTGAAATGTGGTCAATGGACTCTAATGAGGCCTGGGATCTTGTAGAACCACCCAATGGGGTACGACCCATTGGATGTAAGTGGATCTACAAGAGAAAGAGAGGATCGGATGGAGAGGTCCAAACCTTCAAAGCTAGGCTTGTTGAGAAAGGTTATACCCAGATTGAGGGTATAAACTATGATGAGACCTTTTCGCCAGTAGCTATGCTTAAGTCCATTTGGATTCTCTTGGCTGTAGCCGCTCATATGGATTTTGAGGTATGGCAGATGGATGTCAAGACGGCTTTCTTTAACGGAAACCTTTAGGAGGACATCTATATGCAGCAACCAGACGGATTCATTACAAAAGGACGTGAGCATCTAGTGTGTAAGCTTAATCGGTCCATTTATGGATTGAAGCAAGCTTCGAGATCTTGGAATATCCGGTTCGATGAGGTGATCCAGTTGTACGGGTTCACTCAATGTCCGGATGAGCATTGTGTGTACAAGAAAATTAGTGGGAGCGTGGTGGTGTTTTTTGTGCTGTACGTGGATGACATACTTCTTATTGGAAACAATAAGAAGAAGTTGTTAGATGTAAATGTGTGGTTGTCTAAGCAGTTTGATATGAAGGACTTAGGAGAAGCAGGACACATTCTTGGTATTAGGGTCGTACGAGACCGTAAGAAGAAAATGTTGTGCTTATCCCAGTCATCATTCATAGATACTGTCTCGGCTAGGTTCAGCATGCAGGATTCCAAGAAAGGTACCTTGCCTTTCAGAAAAGGAATCCCTCTCTCTAAGGAGATGTCTCCTAAGACGCCTCAAGAGATTGAGGACATGAAGACAGTTCCTTATGCATCGGCAGTAGGAAGTCTTATGTATGCTATGCTTTGTACCAGGCCAGATATCAACTACGTCATTGGCTCAGTAGCCAGATATCAAAGTAATTCGGGCAGGGAACATTGGTATGCAGTGAAGCATATACTCAAGTACTAGAGAAAGACTAAGGAGTACATGTCAGTTTACCGTGCAGACAGCTTGTTACCTCTGGGTTATAGTGATTCTGATTTCCAGTCAGATAGGGATGAGAGTAAGTCAACCTCTGGTTATGTGTTTACCTTGGGAGGTGGAGCCATTTCGTGGAGGAGTGCTAAGCAGAAATGCGTGGCAGACTTCCCCATGGAAGCCGAGTACATAGTAGCCTCAGAGGCAGCGAAAGCGGCAGTTTGGCTCAGAAACTTCTTGGTGGACTTAGAGGTGATTTCGAGTTTGCCATGTGGTATCACCATATACTGTGATAACAGTGGAGCAGTAGCAAACTCAAGGGCACCACGAGCCCACAGAGCAAGTAAACACATAGAGTGCAAGTACCATCTGATCTGAGAGATTATTGGTAGAGGAGACGTTGATGTTGCCAAGATTGCATCTGAGGACAACCTAGCTGATCCTTTCACGAAGAGTTTGCCGGAGAAGGTCTTCGTCAAACACGTGATAGGAATACATAGGTCTCTTAGAATAACGGATTGATAGGACTATACTTGTAAAAGCGAAAGCTTTAAGTATAAGTGGGAGATTGTTAATGTTGTATACTGAAAGCTTGGCTTTGGATGATATTACACTTTTACCCTTTATGAATGAGAAACATGTTAGATTAAACAAGTTCTACGTTCTGTTGTTTTGCATTAGATAGTGTGGGTCGTTATCGGGCGAACCGAAGATCATGCTATCAGTTACTCACGAAACAAGAATAAGTGGTTCACAACCCAGATGGACATGAACACCCCATCGTGAACGGTTGTAGTGTCATTTGTACAGTTTGTCTTAACTGACTAGTTGCACTAGTACATTTATGTATTGAACAGGATGCTAGACAGGAGCAGTTCATTTTATACTGATCTTCGTAAACGAACTAGGTCTCGGTTAGTTACTGCGTACTCTTAACCCGTAAGATATTAAACAGACATATATGTGTAGTATTTATTATTTTGATTCACATGGGTGAGGCTTAGTGAACTGGGCCAATAGTCCCACTGTCTTGGGTAATATTGCTGTTAGGATATTTACGACCACCATGTGCGTTAGTTTGATGATGTCCCCGGAGTGAGTTCATGAAGGATTATTATGCTAAACCCTGCAGGTGGATTAAATTCCGGCATAGAAATAATGTGATGAACGAGCACTAGCTTCGATGAAATAATAATAAATTAATTAATTCTTGATTGTCAGTAATCGAATTACTTAATGGACATTATATCTTAAACATGGGGAGATAAATCGAGTAATTATTATTGGAGTCTCAACTGTAAATTGAGCTAGGAAAAGGGAGTGCAATAATATTATGTTGGTGGCTCATTTAATATTATTTAATTAATTAAAATAAGTGGCTTGGTCCACAAGTGTTTTAATTAATTAAGGAGCCCTAATCCTAATCTCCTAAGGATCCCTACTGTAGCTCTATATATGCATCATTAAGCTCATGAGAAGAGAAGAGAATTCCACATCTTGGAAATCACGCCCCACGCCTCTCTTCTCTCTCTCAGTTCCCATTCGAGCTTTATCTTCTTCTTGTTGTTCCACTGTTACAAGATTAAGAGGTGTTTGAGATATACAGTAGACGACCTTTGGGTAAAGTGAGACGAAATATATTTGGTCGTACAGAACTAACCGAAGGTCCAATCAAGACGTGCAGCATACCCAGACGACCGTCTCGACGAGAGCTTTCCAACGCCACTGAGATTGCAGCCGTCCAACCACCCACGCGTCTGCACGCTCCTCCGCAAGGTCCCAGTACTGCAACTTGTCTTCATCCGTTCTGCACTCGTTTGATCCAGTTTTCGATCTGATCTTGTTCGTGCAATCCTAAGACGCGATTTGAAGTCAACAATTCATTGGTGTGCTGTGTACGACCATTCAGAAGATCAGCCAGATTGCCATAAATTTTAAGCTGTAAGTTCTCTATGCAAACCTTTAGATCCGCTGCGCATAGGTTTACGTTTTGCTATTGAATTCGTGATTTGTGCATAACGAGATCTTCATTGATCCCAATAGAATGAAGACTATAAACATCCATGATAATAGTAGCCTATAAGATAACAACTCATCTCATTATTTTCAAAACCCGGCAAGGGTCCGAAGAAAGCGAATATATTTTTGGTCCTCATTGACTGGGTCCTACCAACAATGGTTACAGATTTCCGAATAACCCAAGCACCTGGGACTTCTTCGGTCGTCTGCTCCCTTCACTTAAGCCTTTTCTGTCAAGATAGCTTGCTAATGGTCCTCACTCGAAGACATTGAACAGAATCATATAGTGATAAAATGCTATGGACAGAACTTAACTCGATAACAACATACTGAAAACTCACAACTAGGAACATCTAGAATAAGAATTTAAATCTATATTACTAGAATTCAACATTTCCTAAGTAGGATAGTTTTCCTAAGCTCCAAAATAAAATCACATCATAAGAAGTTTCATTGCTACTTATGCAAAAACATATATACAATCCACATTATAAGTAATCTCATTATTACTTATATAAAACATACCTTTGAGCAGTGCGGCATGATGAAGACGAGTGGTCACACACAAGGTCACAAAGTCACACAAACACATAATCACATAAAGCAGTCTACAGAAACGTAGACCTCGCTCTGATACCACAACTATAACGCCCCACTTTGATTTTAAAGAAATTCCGAACTTCCAGAAAAATCAAATAAAACATTTTCGAAATACCTTTTTCGAAATCAACTTTAAACATGGGCATTACTAAAAAATTTATATAGATCAAGTCATGTCTGATCTCACGGGATTTCATTACTCGGTTTGTCACATAGTTTTCATTAACCGATAACATAACACATCACATGATATTCAGCAATCACATAATCGAGAATATACAAACCACATGTTTAAAAAAAACGAATCCAACATTGGTTTTTAAAAACAACCCAAAACCCAACATGTTAAAAACACCAGTTTGAAATCATTTTCAACATGTCTAAAAACTAACACAAGGTTCATAAAGACCATATAACATGCACTAGCAGAATAAATAATAACATATGACCGGCCACTTGTCCCCTCCTCATCATGCCCGCAACCTGCTCAACCTGGTGAAGAAAAGTAGGGGTGAGCACAAATGGAACCCGTGGTGCTCACCACTATGCACGAAAATAACAACATAATGTAAATAAGGGTATGGTCGCAGCATGAACATAAATCAATCAACATGTCACATCTCCAATCAACACACCATTTCACATTACTCCTGTGTACACATCTATCATTAGCCATTGAAGGACATACAACTCTAAAAATGGGAGTACATACCGAAGGACATACAACTCACATCGGCATGGCCTATCATTAGGACTTAAGGAGACTGCCTATCATTAGGCACCGTCGAAGGACATACAACTCACAT
Source organism: Striga hermonthica (assembly GCA_902706635.1). Classification (NCBI taxonomy): domain Eukaryota; kingdom Viridiplantae; phylum Streptophyta; class Magnoliopsida; order Lamiales; family Orobanchaceae; genus Striga; species Striga hermonthica. The sequence goes on along the minus strand of CACSLK010030184.1, from coordinate 10,623,741 downwards.
CAACGGGGACAACCGTTCGAAGGACATACAGCTCACATCGAAGGTTACATGGTTCACATGCATACATTGATCATACCAACCCAACAAGACATAAAATAACTTACGACATAGCAACTTAAATAAACCCACCTGGACAAAGCAGAAGGTAACACAATGATCACGTGTAGGTAGAGAGCTGGGCTCGTCAGACACCTACGAATAGTCAAGATAATACTATCAACACCTTACCTTGACCTTAGAAGGAAACACAAATCATACTTAGTGGAACATGATTCAGCCAAATCGTTCGTGAAGTTCTGTGGAAATTGGAACACTTGGTTTTAGAAACTAGACTCAGAAAGAACAAAATCGGGTTCACATAGCTACAGGGGGAGTTAAGACATGAAATTTTAACCACATAATAATGACTCAAAATTACATCAACACACCAAAAATTGACCCTTAAATAAATTCCTAACCTGATCAAACAATTTTTGTAAAAACGAGGGAAAACGAACGTTTTCTGGTTCAATATGCTACAAGACGATTTTCCCTTTGAAATTTTGACAGCATGCTAGACATCCAAAATTAACCAGGACATAAAAATTTCAGATCAAATGGCCAAGTAGATATTTTCATATCATTTTTTAAAGAAACAGGGCAAAACCTCCAAATCTCGGTTCAGGTATCTAAACTTCGAATTAAATTCTGAAATTTTTAATTTCTTGCTCAACATGACAAAATATTCATTATATCAGTAAATCAACCAAAAAGGACAAAGCATTGATTTTATACAAATTTTTGAAGAATCAGACCAAGATATCAAACCCTCCAACTGATAGCTACATATCGTATTTTCAAATGAAGTTTTTACACAAGAACCCTAATCAACACAGGAAATGACCATACAAGTTTCACGCTATTGGGCTGAGTATTCGATTTTATATCATTTTTCCATTTTTCAGAAGCTAGATCGATTTCAAAAATTCATATAGGATTTAAAACAACTCAAAATCGACCAAGGCCTTTACCATCAGTCCAAGGACACACAAATGTTCCAAATTCCAAAAGGGTTTCACGAGTTTCAGTCGGATTTGACGATTACATCACAAATCCGAACAGTTCACGATATTGAACAATTAAAAACTAAACCCTATTAATCATATCATCCAAGATCCTTGCATATATGATCATACAACATCATAACAAGGGGGTATCAGCCATCAATACCGTTCTGAAGGACAATTCACATGAATTTGATCAAAGGAGGGCCGAATAGGGGATGGGATGCACGGTAGGTGCGCGACTCGTGGCGGCCAAGAGAGATGGTAGATGGCGGCGTGGTTGATGAGGGAAAGGAAGGGCTTTTTCTCTGATTTTTTTTCAGAGAGGTGTCGTGGAAATGAGAAAAGGGAGGGTGGGGAGCTCATATATATATAACTAGGTCACAACACTTGCCATATATAGCCAAGGGACTGGCTCGCACGCACACGGTAGGCTAGGGTAAGACTCGGTCCGATTTTGAGTGGTCCAAAAGGGTCAAAAGACCACATTTAAAAAGGCTGGAAGAGTTGGTTCGAGGTTCGGGTCGCAACGGCTCAAAAACGACTCGATACGGATTTAAAATCAGTTTACGCAATTAAACTGAAAATTACCGAAACAATTTAAAATTCAAACCGAATAAATCCTAATAAATTTTAATACATATAAATAATCAATAAACACATAATATTCAAATATATAATGCCATGAAGCACTTTACTAATAAGCAGATAATAATACAGGCAAAGACGAGCAGTTAATAACAATAATTGAGTAAATAATATAAAACAAAAGAATAAATCAAATAAAATGCCAATAAATAATAATATAATATTCAAAAAATTCTAATAAATGACCGGGCGCTACAATGGCAGCTTCGCACGTAATTTTATGTGCAAAAATATTACACTTTGTAATATGACTCGATTAAAATTACTAGTTTATTTATTCCAAATGGCTAAGATTTGGATTGCCATAAATACTCATATTTAATATATTCAAACTATTTCGCATAACCATATTATTATCTTTTTTCTATAATGTGCATGCTATCTAACTTTCCAAATTTTGTGTTGAAATTTGATACTTAAACACCAACTATCCAGAGTTGCACGTAAATCGAATAGACAGACAGTAAAGAAGATTCAAACAATTGCGGAAGCAGTTTTTCACTAACAATTGAACCTCAGGAGAGCATCCCACTCTCCCTTCGGATCTCTTTCATTAATGTGAACAACTCATACATCATTCAAGGGTTTACAGTATAGACTCCCTCTACACTCGACTTGAATAATGATTCACACAACTACTTATCCGACCAAAACTCCCTTGTGGATTTTCTAGTTCGAATCCCTCAAACTATAAGAACGAATCTCCGAACGTTCTTTTACAAAATGTTCTGAATATCGGAGTTTTTCACACAACGAAAGAAAAATAACTAACTCAAAAATTCAGATCGAAAAGCTAGTCCTCAACTCTGGTCTCGTCCTCCTTTTATCTTCAGCACCCTTTGGAAAGTCTTCTCATCCAAGACAAATACATATAAGGAATGAAAATCTCTTGAACTTATTCTTCTTGATTATGGGAATAAAATCTCGCGATCCTCATCTCTTCAGATTATAAAAAGTGCATCTCCCCCTCAATCCCAAGGTCCTGCCAAAATAATAAAATAAATAATCAGTCCTTTGGACTTAATTAAAATTAAGACTTATTCATACCAGAAATAAACTTCCCTTAAATACTTCCGTAAATTTCTGGACTCTATGAACATTAGAAGGTTCATCGATTTACTGCCAATCTTCAGCACTTACAGTCTCCCCCTTTGGCAGATAAATCGAAAACCATGAACCTGCATAGACGAAACAAATACAAATACTGCAGAATACACAACTTCCTAAGACAACTAATATCACACATGAGTTGTTCTTAGGAACAACTTAAAATACCTGAATACCAGCACATTAGTTCACAAAATATCCCACAACAGTTCATCAAACGAAAGATAATAAGACATAAAGGAAGAAGTTCAAAAACACACAAAACAGAGTTTTTAACAAAAGACAAATGAAAGTCCAGCTGGGAGATAGCTATGCAGATTCTTCCTCGTCAGATTCTTCCCGAGAACCTTCTTCAGCAGCATCCTCAGTCCCTTCCTCCGAGCTTGCTTCCTCTTCCTCATCCTCGGTATCAGACCTAGCTTCTTCATCCTCTCCTTCTTCTGAACCTTCATCTTCTTCCACAACCTTCTCCTTTCCCTTGTCCTTAGCGGCAACAATTTTCTCTTTCCCTTTTTCCTTAGCAGTAGCAGCAGCCTCCTTTGTCTTCTTTTCATCAGTAGACCCAGTCTTCTTCTCCCCCTTGGCAAGAGCTTTCTTCTCCCCCTTAGCAAGAGTTTTCTTCTTAGCAGCAACAACATCCTTCTTTTTCTCCCCCTTTTTCGATTTAGAGACCAACGGAGCACGAGACTTTAAAGCACCCAGAACCTCCTTGTAGTACCTTCGCTGATCAGCCAATTTCTTTTCAAGCCCCGCGAAAACTGCCACTTGATGATTTAAAAAACCGCGAAGCTGTGATGGTACATCAGAGGCCTTAACAATTCAAGGACGAGGCTGAGCAACTTTAACACCGACAAGGGCAAGAGGTTTGTTAACAGGGGCATGGTTATCACCAAGTCGAGGATCCATTTTCACTCCAGCCTAGAAGAGAATAGCACATATGGTGGATGGGTACAACATCAACTTATGGGGCTTGGAGATTTCCGCAAAGCTTACAACAGCATCAAAGATCACAGAACCAACATCAAATGGGGGTACCATTCAAAATACGATCGATAACACGAGCTTGCGTAGGGGTGACAAACTGCTTATGAGTGGTAGGAGTCCAATTCGACGCTCCTATCTTCTGTAGAGCATTGGCAGGCGGAGTTAGACTCTTCACAAAGATTCCCGAAGCAAGCCATTTGGTAAGTTGTCCACCGGTTAAGGTGCGAGCAACTTCATCAAGATCATCAGTCAGAGGACGAAGAGAAGAACCTTCAGCTAATCCAAGTACAAAGTTCACAACAGACAGAGAGAAATCAAACACACTATTACGCACAAACACTTTCTGAAACTTCTTTGAGCACAGATCAACAACAGAGGTAGTCAGGTTCGAATAAAATTCACCAACAAGCCGGGGACAATACTTCCCAACAGACGTGACTGAACCCTCAAGACCCACTTTCTTCAGAAGTTGAAGTAACCCAAGTTGTTCATAATGTTCGCTATCAATCGTCCGCTCAGGACGAAACTTCATTTGAGAAAAGATAGTAGAAAAACGTGTTTTAGCCAAAGGAGAATAAAATTGACGAGAAAATGCATTACCAAGAGTAAGAGGACTGTCTGGACCATCACCCTCGACTTCAGCAACGATTTGTTCTTTTTCAAGAGGAGAAAGTTCCTTGTCTTCAGCATGTTTGTTGTCAGATTTATCAGGTTCAACAACATAGTTGGTAACCTCACGTTCAACAGAATCAACATAAAATTTCGGAGAAGATTCTCCTCTAGATTTCATGTGAGAAGGAGTACCAGCAGAAGGTTCAGGCACATGAACGACCTTTTTCGTCTTCTTGGTTTTTGGTGCGGCAGTTTCAGCGACCTTCTTGTGCTTCTTTGGAGATTTGACGACAGAGGGAGAACCTTTTCCTCATTTGTCACTGGGTTCGGCGACTTCAGGTTCAGAAACCTTTGTCGTTGAGGATTTTTTAGGGCTTGGAGAAACCCTAGTTGTGGATTTAATGGGAGGTTGAATGTCCTCGGTTGCCATGGTTGAAGGAGTTGGATCTGTTGGAGTATCGGAACTTTGGTTTTGACGAGTTGAGCACCGAAATGGTGGAGAAACATTCTTCTTCGGCTTCAAGGTGCCCTGCTTGGATTTAGGCATTGTCAAGAAATAGAGAATTTCATGAAGAAGGAATGTTAGAGCAGTTTGGAGAAATAACAAAATTAAAAGATTGAAATATATATGAGAGAGAGATGCAAAAGGTGGTATGATTGATATAGAGAACCGCAATTTCAGTTATCGAGGTTGGTTTGAAGACGGTTCAACTCAGCAGAATTGAAATTCAAATTTAACCAACACTTAGTGCAAGCTAACAAACCGTTCCCTCCAAAATAAAAGATTTGCTACCAAGTTGCAACATGGTTACCATATATATACCGCATGAAGTTTCAGACGAGAATATTATCAAATCACGTACCAAAAATAATTTAGGCACAAATCCAAAACAATATATATCACAGAGAAAATCTCGATGCACATGCCTAAATAAGATATTTGTCACGCAATACCCTAGAATTTTCTTTTCATGAACATTGAAAAAAGATTCATTAATTGATTGACCCACAAGTCTTTCCAAATCAATTTGAGACGAGCTCGACAATAACAAGATGATGAGAAAAATAAATTCTCTTCGTGCACAACTCAGCCCTTATTGCTCCTACTTTTATACAACACGAAATTAATATAAGTTCGTTGATCACTTTCTCTTAGCAAAAAATGAAGTTTTCGGCCGCAATTCAGCCCCAATACTTATGATGAACTTACTCCATTATATAAACTTCCACAACAATTCACTTACTAACATCAACTATACGTCAATGTCAAGCCCATTACTTGAGGTGTGAATCATCCCGCAAAGAGTTTTAATTTTGAACAAGCTGAGAAGATATCAGAATGGCCAACCTTATTTCACCAGAGAACGTTCATTCTTAGAATGTTTACCTGTAGCTATCACACCTAGATTATTATTAGACACGTAACTCGTTTCACAAGTGATCAAGGAAGCACCTCATGTGATAGTTGCCCGATGCCTATTTTCACGAGAGCAACTCTTACAAGTATATTAAAATGGTCATCATGACGAGCTCTTACAAACTGACCAGTTAGAATTCACAGACCTCCAACCAACAAACTTAACAATAAACGATCAGATAAGAATTCCAGGGATGAACCTACATACTAAGATGCCTAATAAATAGAAAAGATTCTATATGCAATAGACACGATATATATATATATATATATATATATATATGTATATATATAAATGCAACTGACAAAATGCACATAAATTATATAGCACACATTCCTAAAGATTTTCTCAGGGACAAAAATCGTTTCGAATCAAGAGCTTTGGTGAAAATATCAGCAAGCTGATCATTTGTTCGTACATGATCCAACACGATAATTCCATCTTCTACCAAATTACGAATAAAATGATACCGAATGTCAATATGCTTGGTACGAGAATGTTGTACAAGATTTTTCGAGATATTTATTGCACTAGTGTTGTCGCAAAAAAGTTGAGCCGAATGAACATTCATACCATACTCAGATAAAATCTGTTTCATCCATACCAACTGTGAGCAGCAACTTCCAGCGGCAATGTACTCGGCTTCAGCAGTGGAAAGGGAGATGCAGTTTTGTTTCTTGTAGAACCAAGATACCAAGTTTGATCCTATGTAAAAACACCCACCAAAGGTACTTTTTCGATCATCAAGATATGCAGCCCAATCAGCGTCACAATAACCTGCAAGATGTAAGTTCGTATCAGCAGAGTAGAATAGACCACACTCTGTTGTACCTCAAATGTACTTTATGATATGCTTGACTGCTTTCATATGTGATTTCTTGGGGGCAGCCTGATACCTGGCACACAATGCAACGCTAAAGCAAATATCAGGTCTACTAGCAGTGAGATATAAAAGACTACCAATCATACTTCTGTATAGAGTTTGATCAACAGATGTACCTTCATCATCTTTGGACACTTTTACATGAGTTCCCATGGGAGTTTGAGGACATTTAGCATTTTCAAGACCAAACTTTTTAACAAGGTTTTTTGCATACTTACCTGATGTAAGAAAATACCGTCTTTACCTTGATTTACCTGAAGTCCAAGAAAGTACGAAAGTTCACCGACCAGACTCATCTCGAATTCAGACGACATAAGTTTCACAAAGTGATTGACTAGCTTCTTGGATGTTGATCCAAAGATGATGTCGTCAACATAGATTTGAACGGACAATGGGTCCTCATTCGTTCGAAGAGCAAAGAATGTCTGATCTACTCCTCCTCTCTTGAATCCCTTTTCCAGAAGGTACATGGTAAGACGTTCATACCACGCACGAGGCGTTTGCTTTAGTCCGTACAATGCTTTCTTAAGCCTATAAACATGATTCGGATTCTTGGGATCTTTGAACCCTTCTGGCTGCTTCACGTAAGTCTCTTCATGTAATATCCCATTCAGGAAGGCAGACTTTACGTCCATCTGATAAACAATGAACTTTATTAGACATGCAATAGATAGAAATATGCATACCGATTCAAGTCTAGCAACGGGGGCGAAGGTTTCATCAAAATCAATCCCTTGAGTCTGAGTGTAGCCTTGAGCAACTAGTCTCGCCTTGTTCCATGTCACATTCCCAAACTCATCAGTTTTGTTCTTGAAGATCCACTTGGTTCCGATAACATTTCCCGAGGAAGGTTCAGGTACTAACTCCCAGACATTGTTTCTAGTGAATTGTTCCAGTTCCTCCTGCATGGCTAAGATCCAACACTCGTCTTTCAGGTCCTCTTTAGCATTCTTGGGTTCAAGGAGTGAAGTGTAGCAAGCATAATGAGAAACACCCATAAGTTCTTTGACTGACGTCTTCGAGTTTCTAGTAACCCTCTCGTTTATGTCACCAATGACTTGCTGGGGTGGATGGTCTTTCTGAACCCTTAAGGGAGGATCATGCCTAGGTAACTAACCTTCTTAGGTCGCAGGGACAATGTAGTCAATTGATGTTTCAGCATTGTCAACAGAAGGTTCAACTATCTCCTTGTCTGTAGAGCTCTTAACACCCTGAGTGTCCTGCAAAGCCTCAACATTCAAACTGATCAAAGGATACAGAAGAAGTAACTTGAGATTTTTTTTCATCAAAGATTACATTTATGGACTCAATCACAGTGGAGGTACTTGTGTTGTAAACACGATACGCTCGACTATTGTTAGAGTAACCAAGAAAGAATCCAATATCCAATTTTGCATCAAACTTTCCAAGTTGGACACGATCATTATAGATAAAACATTTACACCCAAAAATATGCAAGTGACTGAGGTTAGGACTCTTACTTTTCCAAAGTTCATATGAAGTCAGACCAATACCTCGACGAAGGCACACACAATTCACGAGGTAGCATGCTGTATTGATTGCCTCAGCCCACCATCTGGAAGAAATGTTTTTGGATTTCAACATGACTCTGGCCATTTCTTGTAGAGTGTGATTCTTCCTTTCAACAACTCCATTTTGCTGAGGAGTTTTAGGAGCCGAGAACTCGTGACTAATACCCAGAGAATCACAAAATTCAGCAAACTCACAGTTTTCAAACTCTCTTCCATGATCCTTCGAATACTTATTATAGAAAAACCTTTCTCAGTTTGAACCTTCAAACAAAGTGACTTAAAGGCAGAGAATGTGTCAGACTTTTCACGCAAAAAATCAACCCAAATATATCGTGAGAAATAATCAACGCACACAAAAATGTACTTTTTACCTTGATAGCTTTCTACCTATATGGGACCCATGAGATCCATGTGGAGAAGCTCTAGGATCTGTTTAGAAGCAATATGGTTCAGTGACTTGTGGGATGTTCTCGTTTGCTTACCTAGTTGAAAAGGTTCACAAACTGGCTGGTCCTTCACAACAATCTTTGGAACACCCCTGACTACACCTGCATTGGTCAATTTGACAAGGTGAGAGTATCCAATATGCCCTAAGCGTTGATGCCATATTTCAGGTTCACTCACATTTAAGAAAAAGGCATTTTTCATTAACATCAACAAGATAACAGTTATCAGTTGAATGAGAACCTGTAAGTACACAAGAACCTTCATCATCTTTCACATAACGCTTATCACATGAGAAACTGACACTAAGGCCTTGATCACAGAGTTGACTCACACTCAAAATATTTGCCTTTAGCTTATCAACAAGTAACACATCAGTTAGTTTAGGAATTCCTCCCAAATTTAAACAACCAGTTCCAATAACCTTATTGCTCACTCCGTCACCAAAAGTGACTTCCCCATTTTGAGATGGGTTGAATGTTCATCAAGTATGAAGGTTCACCAGTCATGTATCTAGAGCAACCGCTGTCCAGATACCATTTACCTTTCAGGGAGGTCCTGAAGGACAGAACATAGGCAAAACAATTGAAGGATTTCTTAGTAACCCACACTTGATGAGTTTTGGTACGGTTACTTGAGAGGATCCTGGAATGGACCTTCACTAGAATTCCAGACTGATTCCAACCCCTAACATTACATGTACAGAGATCATGCTTCATTTTATAGCATTTGGGTCTTATGTGACCGGTTACACCACAGTAATGACAGATAGGAACAAAATTATGGTAAGTTTTATTAACAGATTTCTGCATGGGGGAATGAACCTTGAAGGGAGATTGTGGAGATAGAGGGTTACTTACAGTGCTTTTTACAAACCTGTCAAACACGTTTCTGGAAGGTCTCCCATGGAGGTTCACGCCTCCAACTCCAAGTTTCTCCCCAAATCCAAGATCGGTATGTTTTGTATTAGAAGCTGCAGTTGAAGACTCAGGAGTGTCTTCCCTACCAGTATACCCTATTCCAGTCAGATCACCATGTGGTCTTCCTAAAGAAAGAAGTTCATTCAGATCTGCTTTTCCCTTGTTCAATTTTCGAACAACTTCTGCAGTTCGGTTCAACTCAGCAGAATTTGCCTTCAGTTTGCTCTCCATGCTAGCATGTTCGTTCATCAGCCGATCAACTTCATTTTTCAGTAGTACGATTTCCTGATCCGTTCGGCAAGAAGTTTTTGAGTAGAGAATAGTTCGGTCCTCAAGCATTCAATGGTCTGCGCCTTCTCCAGTCCGTCTTGTTTAGAAAGTTTGACGCTGCTCTCAAGGATGCAAGTTCGTGCCTTTGTAGTATCCAGTTCACACTCTTTAGTAGCAGTGGAGGCAGACGCTTTTTCGTTCAGCACCCCGTTTGCTCTTGAAAGTCTAAACACTTCATTTTGAAGCTTCTGTAGAGCTTCAGATGCTTGAGCACACTTTTCCATAGCAAGTAAGTGAACTGGATCTACACACACATTTTGTCTGCTTTATCCTCAGATGCTTCAGTTTCTTTCAAACTTTCTTCAAACTTGGTCGGGGCATGAGAAGTGGAGAGACACATGAACTTCTTGACTGGGGTATGAACTGCCAGGTTGCTTGTGTGTAACGAAGGTTCGTCTGTACCTTCTTCATCTGAATCTTCCCAGGTTGCCTTCAGTGACTTATTCTTCTTCTTAAGATTAGCACACTCATACTGGAAGTGTCCAAAGCCTCGACACTCCCTGCATTGATCCTTCTTGACTCGTTGTGAGTCGAATTTTGAGAGTGGCATACTACTTTTCTTGTCCTGCACCACATTCTTACTGAAACTGTTCTCCTTTTTTCCAGCAAATTTGTTCTTGTACAGCTTTTGACTCATCTTCCCATAGTTTCGCGCGATTAAAGCTAGTGCTTCTTTCAGCTCACTATCATCTGCCAACGGACCTTCATCGTCATCGCTTTCTACTCTTTCCTCGACTACAGCGGCTTTGAGAGCTAAGCCCTTACTTTTGACTTTGTCATAATTGTTTTTGATTTCAAAAGCTTTAAGCTCTCCAAGACGTTCATCAAAATCCAACGACGCCACTCTTCGGAAACTTTCAACAGCTATGATTTTCTCTCTAAACCTGGGAACGACGGTTCTCATAATCTTCTGAACTTGACGTTTTTCATAGATTTCTTCTCCAAGCATCATGCTTTGGTTTACCAGATCACAGAATCTGGCATAGTATACGTCAATTGTCTCTTCATCCCTCATTTTGATCTCATCAAATTCAAGAGTTACCCGTTGAAGTCTGGACACTTTGACAGCCGTTGAACCTTCAAATTGATGTTGTAAGACCCTCCAAGCATCTTTTGCAGTTTTGCAATGTACTATCATCTTTTGTCTTGTTTGATCAACTGCCATCATGATCGCCTATAAGGCACGATAGTTGGCTTCTTCTTGAAGCTTCTCAGCATCAGTCTAGTTGTCCTAGGTTTAGAAACCGTGACTTTCGTTGTTTCTTTACCTTGATCGGGTGCTTTTTGCATGACTGGATGCTCCCAGCCATTTTCAACACTTTCCCACACGCCTTTTCCAAGCGATCTTAAAAAGATTGTCATCATAGACTTCCAATATGAGTAGTTCGAACCGTCCAATTGCGGGGGCCTGGACATCGATCTGCTTTCTTGATTCAAGATTTGAGGGTAACACACGTCCTAGGATCTTATGAAGATGAAAACCCGCTCTGGTGCCAACTGAAGTTTGATACTTAAACACCAACTATCCAGAGTTGCACGTAAATTGAATAGACAGACAGTAAAGAAGATTCAAACAATTGCGGAAGCAGTTTTTCACTAACAATTGAACCTTCAGGAGAGCGTCCCACTCTCCCTTCGGATCTCTTTCATTAATGTGAACAACTCATACATCATTCAAGGGTTTACAGTATAGAATCCCTCTACACTCTACTTGAATAATGATTCACACAACTACTTATCCGACCACAACTCTTTTGTGGATTTTCTAGTTCCAATCCCTCAAACTATAAGAACGAACCTCCGAACGTTCTTTTACAAAATGTTCTGAATATCGGACTTTTTCACACAACGAAAGAAAAATAACTAACTCAAAAATTCAGATCGAAAAGCTAGTCCTCAACTCTGGTCTCGTCCTCCTTTTATCTTCAGCACCCTTTGGAAAGTCTTCTCATCCAAGACAAATACATATAAGGAATGAAAATCTCTTGAACTTATTCTTCTTGATTATGGAATAAAATCTCGCGATCCTCCTCTCTTCAAATTATGGAAAGTGCATCTCCCCCTCAATCCAAAGGTCCTGCCAAAATAATAAAATAAATAATCAGTCCTTTGGACTTAATTAAAATTAAGACTTATTCATACCAGAAATAAACTTCCCTTAAATACTTCCGTAAATTTCTGGACTCTGCGAACATTAGAAGGTTCATCGATTTACTGCCAATCTTCAACACTTACATGTGTTTTGTCTATGTTATTGTCTTAAGTGTTTTAAATAAAAATATTACAAATAGAATTAGTAATGTATTATAATTAGTTTTTAGAACTTAAAATGATATTGTTATTTCACTTATTTCTTTATTATATTGTATATTGTTCCTTATTTATTTTTCTAATTTCAACAAAACACATAAACATTTTTTCTTTCACTTTTGCAATAAATTTAATTATTTTATCAAACACCCATGTACATGGGCATCATACTCGTAATAAAAATACAAACAAATAATTTAGGAAATTACGTCTTGATTAAATTAAATCATACAAATAGATTGGATTGTATTATGCTATCAAATAAAATAAATAGACAAATATTATGTGACATCCCGACTTTTTAATACAATCAGAGTACGCAATTTTTCGTAATTTTTTGAATAAATAAATAAAATACTTATTTTGCGAAAACTGATTCGGGATGCTACCGTGAAAAATTTGATTTTTCTGAAAACCATTAAAATTTTAAACTGATAAATAAAAACGGTTATAATGTCTTATCCGACTAATGTCGGAACAAAAACTGAAAATAAGTACTGAAAGTTTTAGCGGAAATAACTGCGTGGCAAAACATATATACAATAATCACAAATATCCTGAACAGCCCGCCCGCTCACTCCTCGTCTCCGACCATGCGACATGAAAAACATGAAAGGCGTGGGGGCGTGAGCACTAAAACACTTGTGCTCAGCAGAAACTCATACTAATGTAAACATCGTAAATAATAACAATATCATGAACTAAGCATATA
>CACSLK010030184.1:10587163-10601633 GCA_902706635.1 Striga hermonthica | reverse complement strand
ACGCATGCACGCCTAAACGGAAGACTAAACTTAGTAAATGTAATAATCTCAGCCTACAGCGACAGGGAGTTTACCTCCGATTATGTTCAACTAACGGCAACACTTCGGACTTCCGTGTTCGCGTGGCTCTCCGCTTGCGTGCGTCGTCGTGCGATGCGATCGCGTGCGATAGCTAGCTGTGCGCGATACTCTCGGTGCGACTAACCGTGCGTGTGTACTGACTGCCGTGCGGTGCAATTACTCGGTACTTGCGATGGCTACGGTTCGCGGATACTCTCGGCTAGCGGTACTATGGTAATGACCTTCTTCTTCACTTACTTTCTAGCGTGCATATATATATATAGATGGAAGACTTAGTTATATTTAGAAAAGATGGGAAAAATTCCCAAAGCTACCTTCTTATATAGGGAACCGAATGGGGCATGGTGATGATGAAGTGATTATGTGGTTAATTTGGCTAAGGACACTTGGAGATGAAATAAAGTCTTAAACTAATGACTAATCACTCTCCTTACCTCAAATCATGCCACGTTTAATGCTTAAGAATGAAGGAATTATTGGACCAAATTGACTAACATATGCCACTTAGTACGTACGGCATTTTGCATGATTTGCACCCAAAATTCCATACGGCTTATAATGCTAATTGTGATTAATTTCAATTAATCACAAATTAATGCTTAATTAACTAATTAAGCATAATGCTTAATTACCAAAATTATTCCGAACGTAAACGGTACGTCGAAAATAATTTCCGGTAATTTCGACTGAAGTGACTGAAAATAATTAATTCCGAAAATTAATATCGGAACTAAAAACATAATTTATACTGAAACTGACGGGATATTACGTATTATATTTAAACGTATAATAAACAGCCATTCAAAAATCAAATCTAAACAGCTACATGATCATAAACAAATTAAACATTACAATTTCAAGAGGTCATATTTTAGTTTCTACTTATTTCAATACATTTGACACATAACATTAGAAAAATGAATATTTTAGAGGGAAGGTATATACGGATATATATACCTTTCAAAATTGAACCATCACTCACAGTCCATTCTCAAAATTATGCATCACTTGTGGCTGCAAAATTATTTACCAAAATTGACCTATAATTCAGATTTCATTTGCACGATTTCACTTCTAAATAAATTATTATAAATTACCATCTTAGAAAATTTAACTACCATTCATAATCAAAATGCAGCAGTGTTAAAACTCTTGAGGGAGAGCTTTGCCGCCCTTGTGGTCCTACCCGACTCGATTCCGGATTAGTCGGTTCTCTTGTGGATCTGGAAACCGGAAGGTCCCTGTACCAAAAAAAAAAAAAAATACCGTATTAATATTTCAATTTACCTATCAATCATAATCAATTTGTACAATTTATTTACCAATCCAATTTATATATCATACATCTATATTTATATAAAAAGTCATCCCATTTACTAGAATTAGTAGGAAAAAAAGTCAACTCATAATTAATTGCACACCATACTTAAAACATTTTTAGATTTTTTAAATTATAAAATAAGGTAGCATTAAATGCCCCTAAAATTACGGGTTTTGTTGAATTCGTTTCAAAATTTATGTGTGGTTTTGAAGTAAAAATTTGAAACTCAAAACCTCTTCTCATTTTAGTTACAAGAAAATCGAGTTGCATTCAACACTTGGACCAATTTAAAAATTATTCCTTAAATGAAGGAATTTATAGATAATTGACATCTCTATTCATCAGACGATTATTTTCAATATAAAAAGAGACAGATTACAAATTTTGTGAATCATATATTACCTAATTTAATATCCCCCCTATATATAATTCCCGAATGTGCAGAGCCTAAGTGGCAGGCTCGCATGCTTCGGAATTCTAGGTGTCAAAATTCCATGCTTTGTTATTTGGCTAGGATAGGTTTTAATTTAATTCCAATCCAAAACTAATTCGGTTCGGATTACCATAAATATGTTGATTTATTTATGATCATTTTAGATGTCTTAATTGATTTTAATATCATTTCCTATTATAACTATTGAATTGTAAATGTATTTTAAAAGTTGATAACTTTTGTATTTCTTATCGGTTTTACAAACTTTTTCATCCAAATCTAATAAAGAGAAATTATCTCTTATGGGAGCTTAGGGATTCTCTCGTCTGGGAGGCTCTTCATTCCTTTGGTGAAGGTAACCGGTTGGGGTGCATTAGTTTCGGGTGAGGTTCATTGGTATGGCGAACGCTGATGATTTGGGTGATGAGGTTACGAAAAAGTTACAAAAATTTTTGTTGTCTGCGAAGGAATCGGGTGGAGTCGTGATTCAGAGAGGGGATATTTCCAATAGCGAAGAAGAATGTGACAGAAGTCTATTCGGTAAGGTAATTGGGGATTGGAAAACGACATTACTAAGGATTAAACGCACGATGGGGCAATCTGGAAGATTCAACAGGGGATGGAGGTGCGTGAACTGGAATCGAATTTTTTCCATTTCATTTTCAATTCTGGAGAGGACAAGAAGAGAGTGGAAGTAGGGTACAACTGGATTTTCGAGAATCAATATTCAGTGCTCAAGGAGTGGCGCAGGAGGTTGACTAGCAAGCATCGATGTTTTGATCAAATAAATCTATGGGTCCATGTCAACAATGTTCCTTTCAATTGGATGAGTAGTGAGGTTCGACTGAAGATTGGGGGAGTTTTTAATGGAGTTAAGAATGTTACTGTGTGCAAAATGGAGGGAGAAGTAAGGAACTAAATTAAACTGTTAGCTACTATCAACACGAAAGAGCCCTTACCCAGGTGCACAGTGGTTAAACTTGAAGACCAACAGATAATGGTACATTTTAGATATGAGAGGCTGGTAAACTTGTGTTACTACTGTGGATGTATTGGCCATTTGGATAAGAATTGTATCTTCAGGCTGACTGACATTGAAGAGAAACAACTTCATGAAGGGCAATATGGGGATTGGCTCAAGGTTGGAGACTTTTCTTTTGGAAGTAAACAAACATATTCAAGTGACTCAGGGAAAAAAGAGGCATCACCAAACAGGTATTCTAATATGGAGGACAATATCGCTGCAAGTTCTTCTAAACATCATGTTACCTCTGAAAAGGGGAAAAATATAGATGGGGGAGCATCTACTGCTATGGCTCATAGTAAAGCAGAGGTGGGGGAGTCCATGGAGCTGGTTGTAGCTCAAATTGTTGAGGAGGAGGTCGAGGTGTTAGGTGAACTAAGGGAAGAGGGTAACATGAAAGCTGAAATTATAAATAATGCAGATGATGACAACTGGAGAGTACAAATGAAGTTATAGAGATGCAGGTGAACATTGATAGAAGGACTTGGAAAAGATCATCTGACAGAGTGGGGAGGCTTATGAGGAATGCTGATATACCTGGGGATATTGTGGCTCTTTGTGGTAGCAAGAGAGAGAGGGGTACTGAATTGCAGCTCCAATTGGTGACCCAGTCAAAAGGGGAGGATGGCAACAATAGAAAAGAGTGAAACTATCAACAATGAAGGTGGAGAAGGCCAGCTTAAAATGGCCCCAATGTGACCAATGAAGGCCATGGTGTGGAATTGTAGAGGGCTGGGTGGGCCCTGTACAGTTTCCCAACTCAAGGATTAAAGAAGAATCCACCACCCACATATTATATTTTTATCTGAAACTAAAAAAACAGAAGACTTTACTAAAACTATTGTTTCTAAGCTGGGATTTTAGGATAGATGGTCTGGTTGAACCTTCTGGTACCAGAGGGGGTTTTCTTCTGATGTGGGACCAAGCTATGGAAATCAAGGAAATTTGTGGTAATGAATTTTGTATTCAGGTGGAGACTAGAGGGCCTGGGATTAGTGACTGGGTTTGGTTGATCTTTGTTTATCTAAGTACTGAGAGGCAAACAAGGGCTCAACAGAGAGAGTTCTTATATGATAGGAAGAGGAGTTGGGGTAATGTGTGGGCTATGGCTGGGGACTGGAATGACATTGTGAGTAATGAGGAGAAAAGAGGGGGTCTCATCAGATTTGAACAGAGCTTCTTAGCTTTCAGAGAGTTTATTATGAAGATGGAAATGCAAGAGCAGGATCAGAGAGGCTGTTTCTTTACTTAGGGGAAAAATAGAAGGAGGATGGCTATGTGGAAGAAAGGTTAGACAAGGTGTACTCATCTATTGATTGGATGATCAAGTATCCAAAGATGGTAGTCTCTAATTTCTACAGATGTACATCTGACCAATGTTCTATTAATTCATACTGAGGTTGAAGTGGTAGTAGGGAGGAAAAGATTTATGTTTGATAGAAATTGGTTGAAGTTAGAAGGCATGGATCAAGCTGTGGAGAAAGGTTGGAAGGTGGAGTATGGAGGATCTGAAATGTTCAAAGTTCATCAGAGAGTGAAAAACACTAGAATGGCTTTGCTGACTTGGTACAAACCAATCAAGAGTAATAATGAAAAGATCATCAAGGAGCTGACTTCGAAATTGGAGATGATGAGAGAGGCGGGGAAATTCACTAATTGGGAAGAATGGGGAGCTACCAACATTGATCTAGATAATGCTTACAAAGAGGAAGAGAGATTTTGGAGGATGAAGTCCAGAGCCCTGTGGCTCAAAGTTGGGGACACGAATACTCGCTTCTTCCATGCCTACACAGCTCAAAGAAGAAAGAGAAACACTATCCAGAGATTGGTGAAAGGTGATGGGATGATTTGTGAGGGCAAGATTGAGCTAGAAGACCACATTGTTTCTTTCTACTCATCTCTATTTCAGTCTAAGGGCTCCATTAGAAGGAGGAGATGCTGCAACATAGACCTCAGGCTATATCAGATGCCTGCAACAATGAGCTAATCAAGCAGGTTAGTGAACAAGAAATTCACAGTGCTCTGTTTAAGATGGCTCCTGACAAATATCCTGGTGAAGATGGCATGTCAGCAATTTTTTTTAGCATTTCTGGCATATATTGAAAGCAGACATTTGCAAGGCTATAACAGACTTTTTCTCTACTGTGGCTATGCTCAGAAACTTGAACCATGCTATGATTATATTAATTCCTAAATGCTTGTTTCTTGAGCACTTGAGTAACTACAGGCCCATTAGTCTGTGTGGTGTGTTATATAAGCTCATTGCCAAGGTGTTAGCTGAGAGACTGAAAGTCTGCTTAGATGACTGTGTTAGTGAGGCTCAGGCAACATTTGTACCTGGAAGACAGCTTCTCGACAATGTAGTATTGGCACATGAAGTATTTCACATTCTCAATAGGCACAGATCAGGGAAGAATGGATTCATGGCTATCAAGCTTAACATGGAGAAGGCTTATGACCGTGTGGAGTGGCATTGCATTAGGCTGACACTGAAGAAGATGGGATTTCATGCCAAGTTCATCAGATGGATCATGACATGTGTGTCAACCTCTTCTTTTTTCTTCAATCTTAATGAGAGTGTGTGTGGATTCATACAACCATCCAGAGGAATCAAGTATGGTGATCCACTATCACCCTGCCTATTTCTTTTGGTGTCTGAGCTTTTCTCGTCTTCTGTGGCCAGCTATGTTCAAAGAGGGTTATTCACTGGTATTAGCCTGTCTAAAGAGGGACCTATGATAACACATCCCTTATTTGCGAATGATGCAATCATTTTTTGTAAGGCTGATGAACAACATGCCAAGATACTGATGACAATTCTTAAGATGTACCAAGACTTTGCAGGGCAGAAGGTCAACCTCCACAAAACTTCAATGTTTCTGAGCAAAAATGTGATAACTGCTAAGATTGAGAGGATAAGGGAAATATTTAATGGTGTGACTGTTAAAAGATCTTCTAGGTATCTCGGCCTACCTCTTGGGATTGTTGCATCCAAGTGTGAAGCTTTTCAATTTGTGGTGGAAGCTGTTAGGTCAAGATCTGTAGCTGGAAAAACCAATTTCTGTCCACTACTGGAAAAGAGGTTTTGGTGAGAGCTGTTCTTAATGCACTCCCTGTATTTGGATGTCCTGCTTTGTATTGCCTATGGGAATCTGCAAGGAGATTGGTAAACTTATTGTTGAATTTTGGTGGGAAAAGGTGGAGGGAAACAGTAAAGGACTTTATTGGCTAGCTTGGGAGAGGATGACATGGTCTAAGTAGGATGGTGGGTTGGGATTTCAGAACATAAAGATATTCAACAAAGCTTTGATTATTAAGCAAGTGTGGAGAATTTTTGAAAAACCTGAGCTATTGGTGAGTAGGGTGCTAAAGAACAAGTGCTTCTCTTCTTGTACTTTACTTGATTATGAAATGAAAGCAGCTGTATCTTGGTTGTGGAGTTCATGGGCATCTGTTATTCTATATCTCAAATCTCAAGTTAGCATAATGATTAACAATGGAGTTGATACAAAATTGAATGAGGTAAACTGGATCCCTGAGCTGAGGGGAAACAAGTCTGTGTTGAATATGCAGATTGATGGGGAGCAGTTTAGAGTTAAGGACTTGTTGATCGCCAGTGGTTGTGAATGGAATGAAGTGTTGGCTAGGATTATGTTCCAGGAAGAGGTGGCAAACAAAATTCTGAAAACTGATTCTTTGATGCCTGGGGTTGCTGATATCAGGAAGTGTAGGTTTGTTGATAAGGGTAGATTTTCAGTCAAGAAAGCTCATGGTGCATTGATGGCAGCTGAACAGTGAAGGGGGCAAAGGCAGACACTAGCAGGCTTCTAGCTGGGAACAAAAGGGCAAGGAGGAGATGCTGGGACTTGAAAGTGGTGGGAAAGGTGAAGCATTTCATTTGGAGATGCTTCTCCAATATACTGCTTGTGAATTGTAACTTGAAGAAGAGGGGAATGAAGGTGGGAACCATCTGCCATTGCTATGGGAGAAGTAAGAAACTGTAGAGCATGCTTTGTTCACTTGCATTAGAGATATACAAACATGCAAACTTGCCCCTGTGCAGTGGGAGAGATTGGGGGAAGAAGCAACTACTTTTAGGGATTGGTGGTGGTGGTGGTTGAGTTCTATGAATTACAAGGATACATCTAAAGATGGGATTCAACTTTCAACATGTAACTCCCCAAAAATTTTTAAAGACAATTCCGGACTTATCCAAAAATCCTGTTTTAAAATTTCGAAACCATTTATCGATTTATAAAATATTTGGCACTACTCGAGAACCTTTCAAAGTTTAACACATAATCAGCTTACAGGAAACGAGAATATTCAACATTATTCAAGTTTAAAAACTAGAATTCAGCATATCTAGCAATAGGATTGTCAACATAATCCAAACTGATAATAATAATTCACATGGTTCAAAAAGTTCAACCAATCCCAAAAGCAATAGGGAAAAATAAAATGTTTGATAATCTCAACATAAATATCAAAGCATGCAGAAGCAAATAACTATTCCTATTCCTATCCTTTCCTTTCATCCTTAAGCGAATGTTGGAAAAAAAAAAAAAATAATAATGTTTGACCATCCACTCGTCTTCAGTCTCGTCTTGCCCAACACGTGCTTAACCAGCATCCATGAAGAGCAGGTGGGAGTGAGCACAAATGAAATCGAGGTGCTCACCACTATGCATGTAATATTGATATGATTTCCTATACTCGAGTCATATGCATGTTCATAGTCATTCGACATAACACACCACACTCCTACTCATCACTATTCTCATGTGCACACCTATCATAAGCCGCCAGGGGTAAGCCCAAACTGGTCAGCGGGAATACAGTCGTGCCGAGGTTCAACATCAACGGTCACGGCCCATCGACTGGGCTAAAATGAGTCTACCTATCACAAGATTGGAGTTCGTCTACCACTAGGCACCGTCTCATGACTCACATACAATCATAGAACAAAATATAGAAACCTTACCTCAATTACGACATAGAATTTTTTTAAATAAAACCCACCAAGATTCCGGATTGATAACAACAAGAATAGAAGAGACGTAGGTTCAGGCTTGACTCCTCAAACACCTACATTATGCCAATATCCTACAATCAATATCTTCTCTGACTAAAACAGAAAACACAAAACTGACTTAATCGAACATAATTCGACTAAGCTTTTCGTGAAGTCATGTGGACGTTGGAACTATAGGACTTAGACTCGAACAACCAAACGAGGGAGTTCATGTAAATATCACATAAAAGATAGTTCAAACAAGTCACAACCACAACAAGAAATCCGGTTTATAGGTTTTTACACAAGAACTATATTTTCGAAAAATAGAAAATGATATATCACATAATTAGGTTGATCAAGTTTCCGAATGAGTTAGGTTCTTAAACTTTAACATGAAATCCTCCTCATTGAACTTAGTAAAACCACCAAGTTTTAGCCCCACAACCTGACCTAATGAACAATATAGGAATTGCCATTTTAACACCATAAACTACAGCATGAAAGAGACAACATATAAAAATTCCAGCAATTGACATCAAATACACAAATTTTAAAAATTAATATAAGTTTCAGCAGTTTTTTGAATTTTAATTAAAATCAAAAAATTTGAACTCCAGAAATTCCAATCTTTTTACAGCATGAAACTCGAAATAAAATAAGCACCTCAGCCAAAAATAAGAATTTTCCAGTAACTGATCAATTTAATATAATTAAAATAATTTTCGGCAGAAAACTCAAATAAATTATTTACTCTATCAATCTTAGTCCAAAAACTCTTAACATTTTACATAACATCTAAATCAGACAGAGAGACAACATACAAAAATTTCATCAATTTCGGAGTACGGACTGATTTATTATGAATTTAACATGATTTTGCCAAGAAATCATTTTGAATATTAGAAATAGCTACAGACCGTGAAAAAATTATGAAAGTTTTACAAAAGCCTTACAATCAACAGAAGACACAACCTTCCAAATTTCAAGGCTATCCGAGCAGTACATAATATTTAAAAATTCAAACACTAAAACAGCGAGCATACGCGTTCATAAATTCATCTACGTCTCGATTTGTAACGAAATCGTCCTAGGTCTACACCATAAGACAAAGGATTCGATATGTTCCAATTCCACAGCAACTTAACACGAGTTCGATGGGATTTCGCACGATTTCACATTAATTGATGAAATCCCTACATAAACGCATATTATATAATCCTAAACAACGACAACTTTCAAAGCTCGAAACACATATATAAACGAGAGGGGAATCGAGTTTCGGTACTGTTCTCAAAATTAGTTCGCGACGACGAATGAAACGATGGCCAAGACGGGCTGTTCGGAGGCCGGGAGCACGCTCGTCGGGCTCAACAACAACGGCTCGCACGGGTGGCGTGTGCTTGATCGGAAAAACGAGTTTCGCCCAAGAAAGGGTCGCCGGACTGCTGCTCCAGCTTGCTGTTCGCAGTTGAGGACGATTGCTCACGACGGTGATGATAATGGAGGCGATCGAGCAGCAGGATGTTCGTCGGGAGTTGCAGGAGCTTGTCGCGGAGGAGTACTGAGGCACGATATTTCGATTATGTGAAGAAGAGAGATGGTGGTCGGCGATGCCTGCTGCATGATGGTGATGATCGCAATGGTTTGGTCTTCCTGCGGGTGTGCATGGTGGCGAGGGCGGCGGACAGGGGCGGCGATGGTGGTGGACAGAGGCGGCGTTGGTGGTGGACAGAGGCGACGTTTATGGTGATGGCGACGGAGATGGTAGCAGGTATTTTTCTTCCTCTTTTCTATGCTCTGTTTTGTTGCGATCGATTTGTGAAAGATGGAGGCGATGGGTTATGAGATATTTCTTCTGTGAACGATTAGCGTGAGGAAAAGAAAATAGTGAGGGAGAGAGAGAGCAGATTAACACAAAAGCTGCGGGATTAATTATTTTGACGAGGCTTAGCATAAGGTTTAGGGAATTAGCTTCTCCTCCAAGCAAAAGAGAGCGGGTCGGGTTCAAAAACCGGGTTCCTTCTCGGTTCGCTAGACGCTCGCGGTTCTCGGGCTCGATAAAACAAAAAATATAATCCCCCTTCATCAATAAATAAAATTTAACGGCTTGAATAATCGCACGACAATTAAAATAAAAACCAAATATCTATATATATATATATGTATATATATAATACACACAATAATATTAATAATACAAATTTTAATCACATAAAATCAATTAGGCAAATTAACAATTATATAAATATTAATAATAATAATAATAATATTAACAACCAATTAAACAATTAAGAGAAATTAGACATTTGGCAAGAATATTTATAATAATAATAATAGCAATAATCAAATAGGCAATTGGATAATAATAATAATAAAGACAATAAATAGTAAATAACCCAATTATCCCATTATTCGAACGGGGTGTTACAGTCTATCCACCGTCCTCGAAATTCAAAAATAAAACCACTAGAAAGCAATAAAATACAAAGTGGGAACTCAGAACATAAAGTTCGGATACTTTCGCTGGATATCAGCCTCTCTCTCTCTCTCGAGTCTCATCCTCGCCATGCCGGCTCCATCGCACCTTTGACGAGACTAGTTGCCCGGTTTCTCAGCTGATGAACCCTCCGGTCCAAAACAGCCACCGGTACCTCAACCTAGGTAAGGTCTCACTCGACCCGCAACTCGCCAAAGTCCACACCACATGCTCAGGGTCACGCACGCTCTCACGGAACATGACACATGGAATACGTCGTGAACCCCACAAGAACTAGTGGTAAAGCCAACTGGTATGCTAGGTCACAAACTCGCTCGAGTATCACACATGGCCCTACGACTCATGGCTGAAGTTTTCCCCTCTTTCTGAAACGGATCACACCTACCTCGGTGCATCCTACAGGAACACAGGATCACCTACCTCAATCCAGTACAGCGGTGTTCTCATCATACGCCCGCACAACTCCTCACAACGCATCTATCAACACACAAGACTCTCAACCGTCTTCCTGTGTGTTGACAATATGCTGTAATCCTCCTAATTTGGAGTCGATAGGTGGCATTAAGACTCAGTATCGTGCTCGGGTCACGCTGAAAACTCGTCCACTATCACAACTCGTGCTTCTCCGTCGAAATGGGCGACACGGTACTCCATAAAAACCAACTATCTCCAAAACCATCGCAGTCTTCGTAGCCTCTAACCCACGAAGTATATATAGTCTCTAATCGAGACTCATGACGCCGGTCAACAAAAATGCGGAGTCACAACTTGCCAACTTGAGAAAATCTCACCTATGGCATAGGAACTAATCAACAAGTCTCATTCGTCGAAATTTATTGATCTAGGGAAATCACACCACAGTTCAGTGAAACTTGGAGCTCTCGGTTCAAGGTTCAAAAGAAAGTTTCATAGTCAAGGGTCGATCGTACACACTGTCCTAGGGAGTTCGTGCGTTAAGTGATGGTGGCTGCAGCTCACGTGCGAGTCAATGATCGGCCTTGGCCGGTAGCTTCACGTCTCTCAGCACGGGCTTGCATGCTCGACCACCACTTCGCGTGGCTACACCCAGTCAGGGTCGGTGTTCGGGTCAAGGTGCAGTCAGAAAGTTCTCAATTCCATGGTTCAAAATCTCCAAGGTTTTCGGATAGATAAAATTTCCACCAGACAAAGTTTGGGGTTCAACAAAACAATTTTCCTCCAGGATTTAGGCATTAAGCAAACCTCAAAAAGTTTCAAGGGTTACAAATCAACACAAGGCAAAAACCGAGTTTCAAGTTCACCACCCTTTTTCTCAATCCAAACAATTAAGCACACAGATATAAATGATAGGAATAGGAATAAAATTCCGAGAGATTTAATATAGACATCCCCAGCTAGGAATAATCCTAACTCAACGGTCATTGTCGAATAAATAAAATATCTAGCTTATTTGACTCTTCCGACTAACAGTGGCGGCCGTCATGTCAGCTCTTACTCAGGTAGCTAATCATCAGTAGTCCTAAACGAGCCCAACTCGCTTATACTGCCTCTTGCTTCCTCACTTCGAGATCTCAGCGTGAAGCTTTTCTCGTAAGTGTTTCCAGTCAACAATATAACATCAAACAGTTAGGACATACAGGTCACGTAGCCATGCCGAATAAAGGTGAAAACACGTTTTTGAAACATAACACTAGATGCGAAAATGACACACGAGCAATATTATTAAATTAGGTATAACTTGCAGCACATTAATCGAATAAGCATGATTCTCGATACATACAAATCCTAAAATGTGCAGCTACAAAACTTATGAAGAACTTGAAAACAAATAAGGTCATGAAATCTGTCAGAATTTCAGTGAACACACTCACAGCACCTCAGTAAATCACCAATATCTCGAGCTACAAAATTTCAAATCATGCAAACTCAAAACTTACAGAAACTACACATGGAAGGCTACAACTTTCATGTTGATCATTTTCACATTTGAACACATTGGGTACACCAAAGCAGGACAGACATTTATAATTTAAAATCAGCTTCATAAAAACTGGGCATTACCACTTTGCAAAAATCATATAAAATCCATATAAACTCCAAATAACATGATTATAAGACCAATAAAAAGCTAAGGAGTAATGCTACATATCTCATGAAGACCATGACTTCATATGAGCACATTTAGTCATCGAAAACAGACCAAACATTTTGTTCAACATGCTGTCGGGTTTTCAGAAAACTGTTTGCACAATCTTTTCGTAAAAACCATATCTCCCTCAATTTAGATTAGATTTACAAAATTTCGAAACTCGTTGAAAACACAAGAAACATGATATATTTCTCAAAAAGAATACAACTCCATAAACGACAGTCTTGGAAGCATACTGGTCATGATACAAAGGCACAAAAAACAATGAATTTGCATGCTAAACACATCGAGACTTAATCAAATTTAAATGATCATAAGCATCTTAATCCAATCCAATAGGCATGAATATCAGCATATAATCCACACATATTCGTACCTTAACCCAACAACGTGCCTCACATTCACGGCACAGAATGTTCACACGATGTCTGATCCGTCCAGCCGTTCCTTGGACGATATCGCAGTCTTTTATATCAGCCTTCATGACTTCCGCTCAACTCAACGCACAAGGCTTGACCACCATCACTTCTCCCGAGATCTATCCACCCTCGAGAGTCGTGACAATGATGCACACTAAATTCCCTCCTAACTATGGGGTCGATCAACAATATGGATGTGGCACCTAAACGCCACTCCCGGTCCACATTGACTGGGTATAATTCTCCAGGTAATCGCTTTCAATAAGGAGTTACTCGGTTCTCAACCTTTCTCTTGCGAGATAGATCACAAGTGGTCCTACTCAGAGGACACTGAACGAAAACTTGTAGCGAGAATACTTCTACAGACGCTCAATTAAAACATAAATCGGAAACTCACAACAAAGAGCTTCTAAAGATACAACTGAACTCCCTACCACTAGAGTTTGATTTAATCAAAGGTGGATAGATCCTAAGCCTCACATATTAAATAAACAATCATTTCATAAATAATCTCAACATTACTTATAACTCACACCTTAAGCAGTGCGGCATGACGAAGACGAGTGGTCAAACACATGGTCAATTCACATAATCATTTAATCAAGTAATTTAACACATAAACCAGTCTACAGAAACGCAGACTGTAACGTCCTGTATTTTATTAATAAAGGAAAATACTAGCTTTTAAATATATGCTAGCCTTTGTTAATAAATGTCCATGTTAATGTTCAAGTCTAAGTTATTTAGTCAGTTAAATTCCAAGTTCGACGTTAAGTCGAAAGTATATTCGATTAAATTATTTTAATAACCAGATAAGTTTCAGATTTAATTTCAATTCATTTCATAAATGAGCTTGGAATTAACGAGGTTAAGTCGAGGTAATATTCGAATTAATTTTTGAAGTCAAGTCTCGACCGAAATTAAATAAATTCGGTCAAGATCAAATATTAAGTTAAGACATATTATGTTTACATCATGGAGTTTAATTGATCCATAGCATTAAGTATAAGTCATGTGCACGCACCAAGCCTTCGCATATCCAAGAGTTTCGCACGCTCGTTGCACTACTAGCACCGTCCATTGTTAACTTAAGGTAAGATAAGTACCAAGATCATATTAAATTAATTCAAGCTTATGTCTCAATCAATTGCCGTGAGAATTTTAACTAAGAATAAACTATGGTGCAAATTGCAAGGGGGTGACTCACCTATTTGCTTAGGACATATGGCATTTCATTATTTATGCTTAAGATGACTAGGCAAATTAATTGCCACCAATGCCTATTTTAAAGATATGTGTTCACCATCATCTCTCACGTGAATATATATATATATATATATATATATATATATATATATATATAATTGAGATAGTAGGCATTTTATCTTGCATAAATAAATCCTAGACGAGAGTTTGGAATATTAAGTAAGAAGGAAACTTACCTTAGTCATTATCAAGAGGAAGAACACACGCACATATACATGCTATCAATTTGAGATGATCGTTCATACAAAGCTTAACGCCATTTTACGAGCGTTTGAAGAGGTAAT
>CACSLK010030184.1:10563367-10576299 GCA_902706635.1 Striga hermonthica | reverse complement strand
TTTTTTTTTTATACTAATGCATTTAGTTTAAATAACAAATCTCATAATTTATTATTTTATAATTTTTTATATTTATCTTATGTTGTATAATATTTAAAACATAACATGTAGATAATGTGTTTGATAAATTTACAATGAGAAGAAGTTATATTGTGGTTATGTACTTATTTTAACTTGGAGTTTTTTTTATAATATAATATTAATAATATTATTGGGACTTAGGTGTATGGATTTATTAATTATAAGTTATAATTTCATTAGTGAAATTGTAAAAATAAATAAAAAATAATATATTTATTATAATTTCTAGGCCCCGCCTAGGCGCCGCCTAGGCCCCGACTAGGCTCTCTAGGCGCTAGGCGCTGGTCGGGCGCCTAGCGGGCGCCTAGCGACTTCTAGAAGACTGATTAAACCCGACGATGCCCCGGCTTTCTTGTACTTCTCGCACGGGGAAATGGTCGCCCAATGCGGGTCAACCTTCCACCCCATGGGGCTGTGACGTGACTGGATCGAGGACTTGAACTTGTAGATGTCACGTAGCACCTTGTCGGTGATTTTGTATTCTTTGCCCTCGAGTCGAGCCGTGAGGTATTTCCCATTCTCATGTCGAGCGACCGTGCTAAAGAACTCCATGGTCAAGCTCCTATAAGAATAAACTTCCATTTCCTCGAACTCCTCGACGTCGAGCAACTTGTGGTATTGCTTGATGTCCTCTCCAATCTCGAGCTCGTCATTAAAGTAGTCCCAATCGATTATTCGTGGTTTCGGGAACGGTTTGGAACTAAGGCGTTGATATGTCGTAACCTCATCCATTGACTCGGCATCGAATGGGATGTGGTGGAGCGCTCTTAAGGTTTGAGTCTCGGTTGCCGGGTCAGGGTTGGAGCTCGTGGATGCCGCCGCTTTAGACTTTGAAGTTGCGAGAGCCTTTCCCTTTGAAACCCCGTTAGCTTTGCCCATAATTTTTGGTTCAGGCAATTCGTCGAACACTTGGCGTGCGGAGTTGAGGGTGAAGAACTTTTGAACAATTTGAAGTGAAGGGTCCCGGAGTTGGCCTCCTCACGCCTCACCAATCGTCCACAATGCAATTTGAAGAAACAACGGTACCTTTTGGGAAGAATTTCGGTCGGAATTTATCGATACTACGAGCTAGGGTTGCGGTGCGGTGGATTATTTGGGAAGGAGCTGGAACTCTCGATCTTGAAGGTGAGTTCGTCGGATGTGAATTTGCCGGAAAAATCAAAAGATTCGAACGGAAAGAGTGAGGAGGGCAGCGGTTCTCTTGTTTGCTTGAGAGTGAGAGAGATGATTTGAGTGTTTGTTGTGAAGAATACCCCGTCAATTTTTTTTTTTTATCAAGTCCCAGGGGTTAGCGCCGCTAAGGGGTTAGCGGCGCTAACCCATCTTAGCGGTTGACGTCTGTTTTGAGGAAAATTGGTAAGCGGCACTAAGGGGCTCGGCCTTAGCGGCGCTAAGAAATCTTAGCGGCGCTAAGGCCTGTCTCAGGTTTTTTTTTTTTTAAGGAAAGAAAGAAACTGAAATAAATATATATATTAAAATATAAATATATGAATATATACATATAGTACAAATAATTGCTCAGTTTAAAGCCGGGAGCTCGGCATAAATTCGATCAAGGATACTGTGGTTCGCCGAGGCCGAGGGTCTCGACATGGTGCTTTCCAAATTCTCCATCGAAGTACGGTTTGACCCTCTGTCCATTCACTACGAACAACTCATCATTCGCAGGATTTCGAAGCCGAACGGCTCCAAGTGATAGCATTTCATCAATCACGTAAGGTCCGGTCCAACGGGACTTAAGCTTACCCGGAAAAAGATGAAGCCGGGAGTTGAATAATAGTACCTTCATGCCGGGCACGAGGTGTTTCCGTATAAGAGTGGCATTATGAAGCCTCTTCGTCTTTTTCTTGTAAATTTTGGAATTATCGTAGGCTTCGTCCCTCCACTCTTCAAGTTCCGAGAGTTGCAACATCCTCTCTTTCCCGGCGGCCTCAAGATCAAAGTTCATCTTCTTAATGGCCCAAAATGCCTTGTGCTCGATCTTGACCGGAAGGTGGCACGCCTTTCCATAGACAAGCCGGAATGGGCTCATCCCCAAAACTCCCTTATAAGCCGTGCGTTGGGCCCAGAGTGCATCATCGAGCCGGCTCGACCAATCTTTTCGAGACGAGTTCACCGTCTTCTCAAGAATGGTTTTGATCTGTTTGTTGCTCGTCTCCGCTTGCCCCGAGGTCTGAGGGTGATAAGGGGTGGCCACCTTATCAATTTCTCAAACACCCGGTTGCAAAAATGCTTGCCTCCGTCACTCACGATAGCTCGTGGAAAACCAAACCTGCTCAAGATATGGCTTTGCAAAAACTTGATCACAGTGTTAGCATCACATGTCCTTGTGGGGATAGCCTCGACCCACTTGGACACGTAATCTACGGCAAGAAGAATATACTCGAAACCAAATGACTTGGGAAATGGTCCCATGAAGTCAATGCCCCACACATCAAAAATTTCAACTTGCAAATTGTTCACAAGGGGCATCTCATTCCTTGGGCCAATATTCCCAATTCTTTGACAACGATCACAAGATTTGCAAAATTCATGAGCTATCTTTAAAAAGTGTAGGCCAGAATAAACCTGATTGGAGAACCTTAAAGGCGGTCTTTCGACCTCCATAATGTCCTCCACAATGAAGATCGTGGCAAAAGGTGAGGACGTCCAATTGCTCTTCTTCGGGCACACACCTCCGAAGGATATCGTCTTTTTCCATCTTGAAAAAGAGTGAGTCATCCCAAAAGTAACTCTGGCACATCAACACAAAACGTTTCCTATCTTGGGAAGAGAGGTTAGCCAACAAAACACCATATGATAGATAATTCACTATGTCTGCATACCAATGAACACTGGTTATTTCACTCGCATGCTCGTATGGAAAATCATCATTTATACAAAATTGTTCATACAATGCAAGTGAAGGATCAGAAGGAATAATGTGAGACAAGTGGTCAGCAACAACATTTTCATAACCCTTCCTATCACGAATTTCGACATCAAACTCTTGCAACAATAAAATCCACCTAATAAGCCTAGGTTTCGATTGAGTTTTGCTCAAAAGATACCTAAGAGCCGCATGATCAGAATGCACAATTACCTTAGACCCTAGAATGTAAGACCTAAATTTCTAAGGGAAAATACAACGGCTAAAAGTTCTTTTTCAGTGGTCGTATAATTCAATTGGGCACCATTCAAGGTCAAACTAGCGTAATAAATTACTCGAAGCAATTTATCAACTCGTTGGCCTAAAACGACTCCAACAGCAAGGTTTGAAGCATCGCACATAATTTCAAAAGGCAACGACCAGTCAGGAGCAATTACTATAGGGGCAGTCACAAGTTTATTTTTCAATTTCTCAAAGGCATCAACATATGCATTATCAAACAAAAATGGCACATCATTGGCAAGCAAGTGACACAAAGGCTGGCTGATTTTCGAAAAATCCTTAATAAATCGCCTATAGAAGCTAGCATGACCTAAAAAGCTCCTAACACCTTTCACATTCATAGGCGGGGGAAGTTTTTCAATAACATCAACTTTTGCTTTGTCAACCTCAATCCCCCGACTAGACACCACATGACCTAGCACAACTCCACTAGTCACCATGAAGTGACTTTTTTTTCCCAACTCAAAGTCAAATTACATTCAATGCATCTCTCAAGGACACGAGATAAGTTATGGAGACAATCAGAAAATGAAGTACCAAAAATAGAGAAGTCATCCATAAATACCTGTAAGCAATCCTCGAGCATGTCAGAAAATATGGAGAACATGCACCGTTGGAAGGTTCCGGGTGCATTGCATAGGCCGAATGGCATCCGTCTGAAAGCAAAAGTGTCGAATGGGCACGTGAAGGTTGTCTTGGGTTGATCCTCCGGAGCTATGGCCCCTTGGTAGTAGCCCGAGAGGCCATCTAGGAAGCAATAGAACTGGTGGCCGGAGAGACGATCGAGAATTTGATCAATGAACGACAACGGAAAGTGGTCCTTCTTGGTCAAGACATTGAGTCGCCGGTAGTCAATACACATCCTCCACCCGGTAGTGATGCGGGTAAGAACCATCTCTTTTTATTCGTTCTCGATAACGGTGATACCCCCTTTCTTAGGCACCATATGGATCGGGCTGACCCACTCGCTGTCGGCCACTGGGTAAATGAGCCCCTCAGAGTAGAGCTTCAACACTTCCTTTTTCACCACCTCCATCATATTCGGGTTAAGCCGCCGCTGGCTATCCCGAAATGGCTTGGCACCCTCCTCCAAAACAATTCGGTGCATGCAAGTAGAAGGGTTGATCCCCTTTATGTCCCCGAGGCTCCAACCGATGGCCTTCTGGTTCTCCTTAAGTACCTCAATCAGCTCCTTCTCTTCTTCCCGGTTGAGCTCGGCAAAGATTATCACCGGTTTTTGCTTTTCATCGTCAAGGAAAACATACTTGAGGTGGCGGGGTAGTTCCTTGAGCTCTAAGGTAGGTGGGGGTTCGGTTTGTCGGGCTCGTTGGCAACAAAGAGCTCAATAGTTGGCTCTTCTTCCTCTTCAAGATCGGGCATCAATCTCTCTTCCAAATCTCGAATGGTGGTCTCTTCCATGAACGGGTCACTCTCATCAACGAAGGCACACTCTTCCACAAAGTTTATCGAGGAGGCCGAGGTGGCTTCTCGGACCAAGATAGATACAGATTCGCCTAAGATTGTCATGTTCAAAGTCCCATTTTTGACATCAATGAGTGTGTTGGTGGTGGCCATAAATGGTCTGCCGAGAAGGATAGTGTGATCCTTCCCGTTTTCGTGCACATCCCCCACATCCAAAATGACAAAGTCTACCGGGACAATGAGCTTCCCAACACGAACAAGGACATCCTCAACCACTCCCTTGGGGTATCTGATCGAACGGTCAGCCAGCTGGAGGCACATACGGGTTGGTCTTAAGTCACCGAGACCCAATCGCTGAAAGATCGAGAATGGCATAAGGTTGATTCCTGCTCCGAGGTCTAGCATCCCCGAAGCCGCTTTTCCGTTCCCAAGAGAGATTTTTATCACGAAACCCCTGGGCCCATTCTATCTTTGGAAGATCATGTTGCATGGCACTCGCTGCCTCATAGACCACTACTTTCTCCCCATCGCCGAACTTCCTCTTCTTGGTGACCAAATCCTTGAAAAACTTCACATATGACGGCATGTTCTTGATCACATCTAAGAGAGGCAAGTTCACGTTGACCTTCGAAAGCATGTTGTAGAGGTCCCAGAATTGCTGCTCTTGCTTCTCGTCTCTAAGTCTACTCGGGAAAGGGATGCGTGGCTTGTAAGGGTTTGGGAGACTTGTGAAGCAAAGGACTTTCTGTTGGTTTTTCCGAGTTGGTTTCTGTGCTCTTCATACTCTCCTCAGTTTCTTTGGGTTGGTCGGTTGGTTTGGGGTCATCGGGCTCGGGCATTCTCACTTTGTTGTCCACTTCCTTGCCGCTCCTCAAAACAGTTATTGCTTTGGTTTGCTCGGGCTGGCTCGGAAGTTTCCCTTTGTCGGACTCAGCCTCTATGTTCCCGACTCTCGTGGCGAGTTAGCCCACTTGCGTCTCAAGACGCTTAATTGATGAGTCTTAGTTCGTGATGAATTGGAGGATATTGTCCAGTTTGTCATCTTGCTTTGACGAGCTCGATCCGAACCCTTGGGCTTGTTGTTGTGGTTGCTGTTGTTGTTGGTAGTTCGGACGGGGTATGAAGTTGGGGCGGGATTGCTGCTGCATGATGTTTGGTCGAGGCTGCTGTTGGTTGAAATTTGGACAAGGTAGGTGGAGAGTGTTGTTGTTGTTGGACCACGAGAAGTGTGGGTGGTTTCTCCACCCTGGATTGTAAGTATTCGAGAAGGGGTCGTTGGGCTGCCGGTTCTGATATCCTTGAAGAGCATTGACGTCGCCATATTTCTCTCCAGGGTCCTGATCGAATGCCGATGGGCACACCTCTGACCGGTGCCCTTGGGCTCCACACGCCCCGCATGTCTCCACTGCCATGGTTTGTACTGGTTGCATTGTCCGAGCGTTCATTAGCCGTATTTGCTCCGTCAGCTCGGCTATCTGATGGGCCATCATGTCTCGTCCCGAAGATACTTCACTGACCACCGCTCTCTTTCCTCGACTGCTCTTCTGAGACGAGCTAGAACTCAACGCCTCAAAAATATCCATTATCTCCTCTACTGTTCTCGCCCCAATGTCTCCACCAGCTGCATTGTCCACCATGTACTGAAGGTTCTGGTGGAGAGAATCATAGAAGGCATTCATCAAAAGGGCCGGAGGAAGATTGTGGTGTGGGCACTGTCTCTGTAGGTCCTTGAAGCGTTCCCACGCTTCGTGAAGTGGCTCGTGCGGCTGTTGGGCAAAAGAAACAATTTGGGAACGCAGATCTTGAGTCTTTTGGTGGGAGTAATACCTCCCAATGAACTTCGTGTACACTTGCTCCCAAGTGGTAAGAGAGTCTGGGGCAAGTGGCATCAGCCATGCCTTAGCCCGATCCTTGAGTGTTTCTGGAAAAAACCTAATCTTCAACTGGTCCTCATTTAGTCCGTGGAGTGGAAATGTTTGGAGGACATTGTAGAATTCACGCATGAAGTGAAGTGGATCTTCATTGGGAAGACCATGGAAGGATGGAAGTTGGTTGTAGTGGATGGTTTTGAGCTCGTAGTTTCGAGCTGCTGTCCCCAGTCGGATGCACGAAGTCACTAGCCCAATCACCGGTTGAGCCAAATCACGAAGAAGAGACTTAGGAGGATTGTTGACCTCCTCATCTTGCTCGTTCTGTGCCATGTCGGTTTGGTCTTCTGATGTAGATGATACTGGTGCAAGACTAGCTAGTAAGTCTCGTAGGTCCTGTTGGATGGATTTGTCATTTGGGATGATTACACGACCACTCCTGGTACACATAAACACAAACAACAAAAACGTCACGGGCACCAGATAGACAACAAAATGAACGAAGAGAAATCTAAACAAAGAAAACAATAAAACTAGACAAATAAAACAAAACAAAAGAAACACAAAAACAAGAAATCAAAGAAAATAAGAGAAACACTGAAAATCAAATGAATAGGCGCACAAAATAAGTCCTAAACCTTCCCCGGCAACGACGTCAATTTGTTGTAAATAGTTTTACCGGAGTAGAATCGAAAGATTCGACACCGGGTCGTCTCACAAGGAAGGTTAGCCGGATTATTTGTATGGATATTCAATCACAGAAATAAGAAACAAGTCTAAACACTCTAATTCAAATTGCTTGGGGTTTTGATTATCAACTTGAAATTATAAAACAATGCAATATGAAAATTCAAAAGTGAATGAATTAACTTGATTACAAATGAGTTAGGGAGTCGGGGACAATCATTTTTGGTTCTTGACTCAATTACCGGGCAATCAATTGCTCGGTTACGGAGTTTGAATCGCCTACTCGTATGGAGGTTCACCTTCAATAACTCTTCGTAACAAGAAGGTGAACATACACGAGCAACTCATAAAACCCTACAACACATAGACAATACAATAACGAACAAGTCTATTCCAAACGAGCCTAAATCGACCGACGTCTCCCCTTTCGGTTTTAACGTCGATTAATTAGGTTAAATTGGGGATCAATCAACTAACCCTGGGTGAGATCAACTCGCATAGATAGAGCAATTATCAAACACGTAATCGAACGAACCGCAACAATTATCCCTATCCCTAACTTAAGGAATTAGCCACTCATCACAATATCAACACAAGCATTCACAATAAAAGAAGCCATCACATTCATGTATAAGATGAAAAGAAAAGCTTACGATTAATACCAAATCCAATGTCAATAAAACAACGAGCAAACCGAATCCAAAAGCTAGAAACGAGTTCTTCAATCTCAAAATCCAATCCAAGATGAAAGATTAAGAGAAAAGATAGTGTTCTATGGTGAAAAGATGTGAAAAACGAAGTCCATCCCTCGAAATAACGCCCCCCAATCGGTCAAATACACTTCCCCTTTCAAAATCCATGAAATCCGCGACAATCATAAAACAGACCTTAGCGGCGCTAAGGTCTTAGCGCCGCTAAGGCATGTAAGCTGCTAATGTCTGTCCGCGGGGAAAATCTAAAGCGCTGCTATTCCCCAGGCCTTAGCGGCGCTAAGGCCTTAGCGGCGCTAAGCCTGGGCTGATTCCAAAAATTTGATATTCCGGTTTTGTGAGCTCTCGTCTAGCATTTCTCGGGTTTTGCCCGGGCTATAGTTTCGACCTTCGCTTGTTTTGGTCGCACGAGCCAATTTGGAATCCCAAGAACAGGACATGAGCGTTGCTTCGTCATTTATAACCTGAAAACCACCACAACCGAACAAACACAAAAACACAAGAGAAAAGGAGGAAAAGGCAACGAAAATACCATACAATCTAAAATGAAGATAAAAGCATAAGAAAGACTAGACGGACCGAAAAGACCTAAGAAAAGACCTAAAACGGGGGAAATGAAACACAAAATAGCAACGAAAATAGCAACAAAAATGGGACAAACAATATTAAACAACTATTTTTATCAGTCTGAGCATAGTATTTAGTAATTGTTTATATTATGTTTCAGTTTGATCACGCTACGATTATCAGCACTACCTTTTATTTCGACGGATCAGGTGGGACTCAGACTGGGTATTACATTGATTATTATTACTCTACCATGTTTGAGGTATGTATTATCATGTCATGTATCCGCTTGGAATGGTCGCCGGTCCATTCTGAGTTCTAGTGGCCTAGTCTGCCCACTAGAGTGTGCACATGGTGTCTGACATTTTATGCTGGCAGATGAGGTAACGGTCATGTGATGATTATCAGGTTATGATTATACCGGTTTCATGTTCAAGTTATGTATATGCCAGGATCATGATATTGCAATTATTTTCACTGTTTACTTTAGTATGAGTTCCTACGGAGCACAGTGGATTTAATGCTCACGCCCCATGTTTATCTCTGTTTTTCAGGTCACAGAGTCAGAGCCGAGGAGTGAGCTGGCGGTCGGTTAAGGATTTTGTTTATATGTTTAAAAATGTTTTGGCTACGCTACGTTTTTCCGCTGATTAGGACTGTTTGCAAAACTTAGCTTTTGATCAAACTTCTAGTCATTTACTATGTTATGTTTAAAAATGTTTTGGCTACGCTACGTTTTTCCGCTGATTACGACTGTTTGCAAAACTTAGCTTTTGATCAAACTTCCAGTCAGTTACTATGTTATGTTGAACCGTTTTGTTTTTCTTTAAAACTAATAACTGTTTTTCAGGTAAAGTCATGTATTATGGTAGCACTCCGAATCAGTATTTCACAAACTAATCAGTAATTTTTATTAAAAGGTTTTGCAAAAATTAAACTCTGATTTTCATGAAATAGCGGAGTGTTACACAGACTGTCTCTGATACCAAACTGTAACACCCCAAAAATTTTTAAAGACAATTCTGGACTTATCCAAAAATCCTGTTTTAAAATTTCGAAACCATTTATCGATTTATAAAACATTTGGCGCTACTCGAGAACCTTTCAAAGTTTAACACATAATCAGCATACAAGAAACGAGAATATTCAACATTATTCAAGTTCCAAGACTAGATTTCAACATATCTAGCAATAGGATTGTCAACATAATCCAAACTGATAACAATAATTCACATGGTTCAAACAGTTCAACCAATCTCAAAAGCAATAGAGAAAAATAACAATGTCTGATAATCCCAACATAAATATCAAAGCATGCGGAAGCAAATAAAAGAAATAATAATGTTTGACCATCCACTCGTCTTCAGTCTCTTCATGCCCAACACGTGCTTAACCTGCATCTATAAAGAGCAGGTATGAGTGAGCACAAATGAAATCGAGGTGCTCACCACTATCATGTAATATTGATATGATTTCCTATATTGGAGTCATATTTATGTTCATAGTCATTCGACATGACACACCACACTCCTACTCATCACTATACTCATGTGCACACCTATCATAAGTCGCCAGGGGTAAGCCCAAACTCGTCAGCGGGAGTACAGTCGTGCCGAGATTCAACATCAATGATCACGATCGATCGACTAGGCTAAAATGAGGCTACCTATCACAAGGTTGGAGTTCGCCGACCACTAGGCACCGTTTCATGACTCACATACAATCATAGAACGCAATATAGAAACCTTACCTCAATTACGGCATAGTAAATTTTTAAATAAAACCCACCTGGATTCGATATTGATAACAACAAGAATAGAAGAGATGTAGGTTGAGGCTTGACTCCTCAAACACCTACATTATGTCAAGATCCTACAATCAATATGTACTCTGACTAAAACAGAAAACACAAAACTGACTTAATCAAACTTAATTCGATTAAGTTGTTCGTGAAGTCCTGTGGATGTTGGAACTCTAGGACTTAAACTCGAAAAACATGGGAGTTCACGTAAATATCACATAAAATATAGTTCAAACAAGTCACAACCACAACAAGAAATCCGGCTTATAGGTTTTTACACAACTACATTTTCGAAAAATAGAAAACGATATATCACATAATTAGGTTGATCAAGTTTCCGAATGAGTTAGGTTCTGAAACTTTAACATGAAATCCTCCTCATCGAATTTAGTAAAACCACCAAGTTTCAGCCTCAAACTCATTATACACAATTTTATAAAATTCATAAAAGTTAACCGCAAAAATGAATATAAATTCTACAACCTGACCTAATGAACGATTTAGGAGTTGCCATTTTAACACCATAAACTAAAGCATGATAAAGACAACATATAAAAATTCCAGCAATTAACATCAAATACACAAATTTTAAAAATTCATATAAGTTTCAACAATTTTTCAAATTTTAATTAAAATCGAAACAATTTGAACTCCAAAAATTCCAATATTTTTACAGCATAAAACTCCACACAAAATAAGCACCTCAGGCAATAATCAGAAATTTCCAGCAACTGACCAATTTAATATAATTAAAACAATTTTCAGCAGAAAATTCAAATAAAATATTTACCCTATCAATCTTAGTCCAAAAATTCTAAATATTTTACACAACATCTAAACCAAATAGAGAGACAAAATACTAAAGTTTCATCAATTTTGGAGCGCGGACCGATATATTATAAATTTAACATGTTTTTGCTCAAAAATCACTTTAAATATTAAAAATAGCTACAGACTGTGAAAATTATGAAATTGTTCCACAAGCCTTGCAATCAACAAAAGACACAACCCTCCAAATTTCAAGGAAATCCGAGTAGGACATAATTTTTAAAAATCCAAACACAAAAAAAGCGAGCATACGCGTTCATAAATTCATATGCGACTCGATTTGTAACGAAATCGTCCTAGGTCTTCACCATAAGATCAAGGACTCGATATGTTCCAATTCCATAGCAACTTAACACGAGTTCGATGGAATTTCACACGATTTCACGTTAATTGATAAAATCTAAAATCCCTACATAAAACGCATATTATATAATCCTAAACAACGAAAAATTTCAAAGCTCGAAACACATATATAAACGAGAGGGGAATCAAGTTTCAGTACCGTTCTCGAGATTAGTTCGCAACGATGAACGAAACAATTGCTGAGACGGGCTGTTCGGAGGCTGGGAGCATGCTCGTCGGGCTCAACGACAACGGCTCGCCGGCCTGGGCCCAGCCTTGTAGACCGGCCATAAAGTTGAACAATTTATCCTTCTTCGGGTGGCGTGTGCTCGATTGGAAAAATGAGATTCACCCGAGGAAGGGTCGCCGGGCTGCTGCTCCAGCTTGCTGTTCATGGTTGAGGACGATTGCTCATGACAGTGATGATGATGGAGGCGATCGAGCAACAATATGTGGTTCGCCGGGAGAGAGCTTGTCGCGGAGGAGTACTGCGACACGATAGTTCGATTATGTGAGGGAGAGAGATGTTGGTCGGCGATGCCTACTGCAAGATGGTGATGATCGCAATGGTTTGGTCTTACTGCGGGTGAGCACGGCGATAATGGCAGCGGACAGGAACAGTGATGGTGGCGGACAGAGGCGGCGTTTATGGTGATGGCGACGGAGATGGTAGCAGGTATTTTCCTTCTTCTTTTCTATGCTTTGTTTTGTTGCGATCGATTTGCGAGAGATGGAGGCGATGGGTTATGAGAGATTTCTTCTGTGAACGATTAGCGTGAGGAACAGAAAATAGCGAGAGAGAAAGAGAAGGAGCAGATAAACACAAAAGCTGCGGGATTAATTATTTTGACGAGGCTTAGCATAGGGTTTAGGTAATTAGCTTCTCCTCCAAGCAAAAGAGATCGGGTCCGGTTCAAAATCGGGTTCCTTCTCGGTTCGCTAGACACTCGCAATTCTCAGGTTCAATAAAACCGAAAATATAATCCCGCTTCCTCAATAAATAAAATTTTATGGCTCGGATAATCACACGACAATTAAAATAAAAATTATATATATATATATATATAGGGGGAGGATCCAATGAGTCCACATCTTAAAATGTGAACATAAGACCAATTCTCAGCCTTTGGATCTGACTTTTAGATCTACGATCAGCATCAAAATCAACGATTCCCACGCGCACCAAAACAGAAAAAGTATCTCAAATTTCCTTCTCACTCACGATTCTCTGCGGTTTCCTTCTCAATCTCGATTTCCTTCTCAGTTAGAATTTCGATTTCATCATCTGATTAGGTTAAACCCTCGTTTTTATTGATCCGATAAACATACCCAACTGCATATCAAAATATCAAGAGGAAAAAGTCAATCAAAATCATCACATTCGTAAGGTTCATGAGATTTGTCTGCAAATGTCGGCAAAAGCAGCTTCAATGGAGATCGGAGCAACTCCAGTTGCGACATTGATGGAAGAAGGT
>CACSLK010030184.1:10546720-10559405 GCA_902706635.1 Striga hermonthica | reverse complement strand
GTAAATTGCGAGTATGATGATTCGATTGAAAAAAACTGAGGAATATGAGGCATAGCTAAAATACAACATATCAGGTAAACAAAGACATCAAAAGTAAATCTCTTAACAAAAAAAAAAAAACATTTTATCAGATAGATTCATACGTAGTTTCACATGTCTTGAAATTGAAAACTACCTTGTTCTTTTGGGTTATCTGTTGCTCTATCCCTGGCTTGTGATTGTATGCCTCTGCCACCATTGCCACCATGATTGTTTGGTTTGCATATCCGGTTTTGAGTCATAATGCTTGCTACTCCACTATAGTTGTGGTTTCTTGAAATATCTAAAAGAATGTTTTCTAAGAACTATAGACGCTTGCATCCGCAGACACGATTTGAGGGTTTTTAAGAACTGTAGATATAAATGAGAAATGATTTTGATATAATGATAATGGTGTAAAATAGGTTAAACGGAGAGGAAGTTGATATAGGTTAGGATTCTATTTATTAGGAAAGATAAATAAATACTTTATTTGTTTCCTAATATCTATAATATATTGCACGTGTGAATATAAATATAAGTAGTTTAGTTTAAGTTGGATTCTTTTATTTTATTTTATGGTATTCTGCTTTTAATAACTCAAGTGTATTTGGAAATATATTAAAAATATATTTGTTTAGCAAATAAAGTTTATATTTCCATAAAATTACGTGTATGCAGAATAGACTAAAATCTCCACGAAAAAAAGATACATAGTTATCTCTAACTAACAGATTATATATTATATTAAATAAAAAACGTGTGGATATGTGTTTAAAATATCTCATAAGAATAGTTATTTGTTTCCTAATAAAATAGGAGTATTTTTCGAAAGATGAAAAGATTTTATCTGAAGATTAATTATATTGAATGAATAAAAACATAAAAAAATAAGATTAATAAAACAATTGAGTTATGACTAACCACGTGTGAATAAGTTGTGAAAATATCTTTAACAATAGTTATCTATAACTAACTTATTATATATTAAATAAAAAACGTGTGGATATGTGTTTAAAATATCTTATAAGAATAGTTATCTGTTTCGTAATTGCTAAAATTTATTTGTTTTCCATTTGTTTCCTAATTGCGTGTATGCTAAATAGAATAGAAAATGCTGAAAAAAAAAAAGAATAAGTTATACAATGTATTCTGTTTACAATCGTGTATTTGTAAGTTAAGATATTTGAAGTTTAGTTTAATTTGTAATTTGATTGTTGATTATTTTTTTTTTAATAATTTGAAAAGTAAATGTTTAAATTGAGATGAATTTAATTTTTTTATATTTATATGTACATATTTTAATAATTCGTGCAAGTTACAATATGCTCATATTTAAGATTGAAATGCACGTTTTTGTCAATAATTAAAAACTTTAATTTTGATTTACATGTTTTATTAATATTTGTATGTTTAATGGAACATAACAAAACCAATTTGAGCTAATATTATAAGTCACTTTTGATATTAAAAAAAGGCATAATGGCAGAAAATAACATGACCTTTACGTGTTTGGCAATTTAATCACGACTTTTAGACCTTGGTAGATAAATACATGACCTTTACATTTTTTGGCAACCCGATACACGCCGTTAACTGCTGTTAACGGAAATCTGAGTTGACACAATATAATTAACGGCACAACACACGTGTATTTGAGTCAGCGGCCATGTGGCAAATCGTGCACACGTGGCAAAATTGCAAAAATATTCAAGAAGGAGACTTGAACCTTGTACCTCTAGCATACTAAGTGTGCTTACAAGACACTTGAGCCAACCCAATTTGTGTTAAGTATTGAAATTCATTTATATATATACAAACATCATATTATCTATATTATATTATATTTATAAAACGTTTAATTATAATACTTTTAAATAATTTATTTATGAAATATATACTAATTTATTTATTAAATGTTTTATATTATATTAAAAAAATAATATATTAAATAAATTAAATTTTACTAAATAAATAAATTAGATATTTATTTATTTAGTTTTATTTCGTAATTTAATATGTTAAATAAAGTAAATATTATATACTATATTAAATAAATAATATATTTTAAATAAATAAATATAACATTATATATTATATATTAAATAAATTATGAATTAAATAAATTAAATTTTATGAAATAATAAATAGTATATTATTTAATAATATTATTTATTAAATAATATTATTAAATTAATTTTATTTAATATATTATTAGACTATATTATTAAATAAATTTAAATTTATTTCATAATATTATTTAATATATTATTAAATTTTAAATTAAATAATATTATTTAATATATCGTTAAATAAAAAATAATTATATTATTTAATATATTATTAAAAAATAATAATATTATTTAATATATTATTAAAAAATAATAATATTATTTAATTTTTATTTAATAATATTCTTTAATAAATTATTAAAAAATAATAACATTATTTAATATAGTATTTAATAATATTATTTAATATATAAATAGCTAATTTTATTTAATATATTATTTAATAAAAATATTAATAAATATTTAATAATATTATTTATTAATATTATTGAATAAAAAATATTATTGAATATTATTAAATAATATATTAAATAAAAATAATTTAAGAATATAACTAAATATTTAATAATATTATTTAATAAAAAATATTATTAAATATTATTAAATAATATATTAAAAAAATAAATTTAATAATATTATTTAATAAAAAATATTATTAAATAATATAATAATTTTATTTAAATTATATTATGTATTTAATATAGTATATAATATTTACTTTATTTAACATATTAAATTACGAAATAAAACTAAATAAATTATTATATAATTTATTTATTTAGTAAAATCTAATTTATTTAATATATTATTTGTTTAATATAATATAAAATATTTAATAAAAAATTAGTATAT
Organism: Striga hermonthica; assembly: GCA_902706635.1. Classification (NCBI taxonomy): domain Eukaryota; kingdom Viridiplantae; phylum Streptophyta; class Magnoliopsida; order Lamiales; family Orobanchaceae; genus Striga; species Striga hermonthica. The sequence goes on along the minus strand of CACSLK010030184.1, from coordinate 10,556,463 downwards.
ATTTCATAAATAAATTATTTAAAAGTATTATAATTAAAAGTTTTATAAATATTATATAATATAGATAAAATGATGTTTGTATATATATAAATTAAGTTCAATACTTAACAAAAATTGGGTTGGGTCAAGTGGCTTGCAAGCACACTTGGTATGCTAGAGGTACAAGGTTCAAGTCTCCTTCTTAAAATATTTTTGCTATTTTGCCACGTGTGCACGATTTGCCACATGGCCGCTGACAAATACAATTGTGCTGTACCGCTAATTATATTGTGCCAACTCAGATTTCCGTTAACATCAGTTTACGGCATGTATCGGGTTGCCAAAAAATATAAAGGTCATGTATTTATCTGCCAAGGTCTAAAAGTCGTGATTAAATTGCCAAACACGTAAACGTCATATTATTTCCCGCCATTATGCCTTAAAAAAAATATAAGTAATGAAATAAAACATAACTAAACACATGATTAAAGCAAATTAGAAATTTTATTATCAATCATGAAATCTCGAGAACTATATGTTCCCTAGAGAGAATCATGAGAAAAACATGAAATAATCAAATAGCAAGTAGCCTATCAAAGTGAATAATAATATCCAAATACCAAATAAAAACCATCAAAGCAAACCAAACGAAATAAACTAAATGTCTTATTCATCTAAAATCAATCAACTAAAAATCTTTTTCTCCATTGGTTGGAAGCAAGTTTCCATCATCATCAACCTTTGCTTTTCCATTGTTGCTTGTGACCGATTCATCACCAAATTGATCGGACAAGTTCCTCTTTGCCGTTGAAGTGTCACCAACTTTTGCAGATTGTTTATTGTCCTTCAATGGGGAAGAGGCCTCATTTTCCAAAGCAGGATCCGCTTGATTCGCCATATCTTCTTCTCTTTGCAAGAGAGTCAAGAAATCTGACATCTTTTGAAGTAAAAAAATTGAACATTAGTAGTTATATTATAAATAATAACATAATAAATTCGAAATTTATTATTTAGACTTACATCTTCTTCTTCAACCCATTGAGTATACTTGGATACCAAATTGTCATCAACTACAACCCTAAGCACATTGAATGAAGAAGCAAAGTTGAAACGATCATTAGGCTTAATCCGTATCTTGAAGAGATATTTCTTGCCAACCAAATCTTCTAGATCATCGGGGAGATCAAAGACAGCGGGGTTCTATAAAAAAAAAGTGATTTCATGTCATATTAACTAAAATTAACTAAAAGAAAAAAAAAAGAATACATTAATTAAAATAAAAATATTGTTTAAAATCTAATGATATTACCTCCTTTTCGGCATATTCACGCTTCAATATATCACAAGGTTTGCCAATAATCCTTTGACAATCCTTATCCCAACAAACTAAAGTTGCATGCGCAGAAGCATCGTGCACTCAAAATTGAATTTTATATCTAATATTTTCAAAGAATTGTGTCATGAAGTACGAAAAAAAATTAATAATATAAATTTAGAATGATCTAAACAACAAAACGAAATATCCCGCGATTGTGAGTGCATTTTCGACATCTATGATTGCCACCATCTGTCTCCATTGAACTACTACATCGAGTACATGCCAAGTACCACCATTCATCTATGATTGAGTTAATTGTTGCACACACCCAAATGTCCTTAGCCTAAAATTATACCATTAAATAAATGAATAAGTAGTACAAAATGGAATAATATTAAATTTTGTTTTCGAAAATAGTTAATATTAAAAATTACCTCCACACAATCATGCAGAGAATCAACAGTACTAACAACGATGTCACCATCCTCGAATTGTTGAATTTCGGTTTTGACAATAAACGAACTATTGGACACAAATTGGGTATTCCTCAATCTACCCGCAGCCAAACTAAAGGTATAATAATATGTAAAATTAGATATAATCAAAGAATATAGAATTAATATAATAAATATTAATAAAAACGTTTGATTGTATATACCTCCTGCGAAATTCAAGAATTTCGGGAACATCTACACAAATGATGAGAGTAACATCTTTTGATGTGGTTATTCTCACTTCCCCTAAAAAAAAGAATTAAGGGATTAGTTAATATTATTGGCATTTTGCCATATTCAAAATAAAATTATTTAGAGGATTACAAATAATAAATAAAATAAGATAATAAAATTACGATCTAAAATTATTAAAATATTACCATCAAACACCTTGGCACGACACATTTGCATGATTATGACAAAAGGTTGTTTTTCTCCCATATAGTGATGCTCAATAGTAATCAATTGATCAACATATTGTCCCCAAAGGGTACAGTTCTTCTTTTGTCCTCTAAAAAAATAGAAAAAAAGTTACTTCGAATTTAAAGTGGCTCGTACGAAAGTAAATACTCAATTTATAAAATGGTACAATAATAATTGGCGAATTCAAATAAAAGTATTGATACAATTCTTTTTTTTTGTCCTAAAAAATGAAAGATGTACTTACTCCAAGTTCATAAGGGAGAAAACAATCATTTGAGTAGGCTTCCCCTTGACGATTTTCATTTGAATCGGTTCTATTTCGACAACCACGCCAATAACATCTATAAAATACACATAATAAATATTTAATTACGTGAAGTAAATAATACAAAATAAATTTTCAAAAAATCGTACAACAAATAAGCAAATATGCAAAATAAATAATTTAAAATTCGTTAACAAATAAGGAATTAATAATTTCTTACCAAACAGCATAGTTTCATCAACATTGTCGATGTCCATTAAAGTTGCAAAATCCCTAAAGATAAAACGAAACGTAGGAAAAGGATGAGGCCACTTGATAAATTTGGTATCCTTATTGATCACAAGCCTCCAAGTGCATATGGTCGTTTTGTAAATGCCCGTATTGCTTTCTACTTGGTAATTCTTGAGGACATAAACGACACCTTCCTCCACTTAGTTTATGAAATTAGCGACATGCATGGGTCGTACCAATGCGTTTATACGACCTCCCTGGAAAATTACATAGAACAAATAATTAGTTCGAATTCGTGACTTAAATTGCTTTTAAAAAAATAAGAAAGTTAATAAATATATATGTACATATTACCTCGGAATCATGGAAGATTAACTCCAGCGGATTTTTATAACCACGATCCTCATCACGTTGGAACGACCTAATGAGGCGTAGCTTAATGAATGGTCTATGAGTTCTTTTGAGATCTTTAATAACACCAAAAACAGGAGGCATTTTGGATAACTGGGAAAGGGAAAATAGAGATAATCGTTTGTGGGGAGTTTCTCTTGTTCAATTCACGATATCAAAATATGAGACCCAAGGGGGGTTTATGTAGTCAGTAAGTACCTTTAAATCATAATCATAATCATAATCTTAATGAAATATATGAACTTATATATTTTCTATTTTCTATAATAAAAATAAAGAAAGTAAATAAAGTATATAAATAAAGAAGTACGTATAAATCAAAATTGGAAGTTGTAAAAATCTCTTAAACGTGTGAATCTCTTAAACGTGTGAATAAAATATCCGATAAGAAATAATCATAATCATAATCTGAATGAAATATATCAACTTATCTATTTTCTATTTTCTATATTAAAAATAAAGAAAGTAAATAAAGTATATAAATAAAGTAGTACGTATAAATCAAAATTGAAAGTTGTAAAAATCTCTTAAACGTGTGAATCTCTTAAACCTGTGAATAAAATATCTGATAAGAATAGTTATCTATAACTAAAATATTATTTATATTATATAAAAAACGTGAGTTGTTTATAGATATCTATAGTTATCACACAATCTGGTAAATAATAGTTATCTCTAACAAACTTAGTATATCTATAACTAATCTCTTAAACTCTCATGTACGTAATATGTAATTCAAATATTTTGTATAAAGATAATGTAATGTATCTTATTTATATATTTACGTTGTTTTTTTGGAACAATGCTAAGTATCAAAAATAAAAATTAAATAATTTTTATGTTAATGAATTTTAGCATATAAAAACCGGATTTTGGAAAAGCAATATAATAAATCCCATCCTAAAAAATCTCAAGAAGTAAAATAATTAACACCAATTATAAAATCCGTGTTATAACTATACAAATCTCCCAAATCCCATTCAAATAAATCGCTTGAAATGTAATAGCAATCTTGAAAAAAGTATCCCATGATTTTGGAAAAACAATCTCCTAAATCTTATCCTAAAAAATCTCAATTAGTTAAATCATTTAGGCTTATTAAAAAAATCGGATTACCAATCTCCCAAATCCCTTTCAAAAATAAATTGGTTGTATGGGTTTTGCTTCAATAAGTTAAATAATTTAGGCTTATTATAATATGGGTTTCCTTCGATATACAATATAATGTATGAGTCCTTTCATTGAAATTTATGTATAATCTTTTTGTATAAAGTTTATAATTAGAAAAACCGGATTTTGGAAAAACAATCTACTAAATCCCAGCCTAAAAAATCCAAAGAAGTTAAATAATTTAGGCTTATTATAAAAACCGTGTTAAACAATACAAATATCCCAAATCACGTTCAAATATAAATCTGTTGAAATGTAATAGAAAGATCGAAAAGTATCCCATGATTTTGAAAAAACTATCTACTACATCCCATCCTAAAAAATCTCAATAAGTTAAATAATTTACGGTTTTTATAAAATCCGGATTACACCCATACCAATCTCCCAAATCCCTTTCAAAAATAAATTTGTTAAAATGTAATATGGGTTTTGCTTCAATAAGTTAAATAATTTGGGCTTATTATAATATGGGTTTCCTTCAATATTCAATATAATGTAGAGTCCTTCAATTCAGTAATATTGTATAACCGTGGTGACATTAAACATTTGTTTATTGAAAAACACAAATAAATACTTATAATAGTTGAGAGAAACATTAATTTAATATAAACAGTAAACTCAATATAACGAAACATTAATTCCTAAACATAACGGTCTACGAACTGAAATTTAATATTTAATATAAATAGTAAAATCAAAGCAAATAATTAGTTCTCAAAATAACTAAACATTAATAATAGAATATATCTCATATGGTGTTTCATGCTTCACTTCTGATCTTCATTTTTTATTTTTGGCTTCCAAGGCCAAAATCCAAACCTCCCCTTTATTACTATTGATATCACCACCATGAAGCTCTTCTATTTCGCTCTTTATCGCGATCTTGTTGGTGGTGACATACATGCCCCTTTTATACCATTTGCTTTTCGAAAATCTGTACATTCAATTAATAAATAAATACAAATTCATAAAATTACATAATTGAAAATGACATAAAACAGAACACTTACTTTTCACGAAAATGCATAATTTCCTGGTTATTTGAAGCAATAAGGCGAGTGATATTCATGAAGTTACTCAAGTGCCCCTCACCTTTGCCAAAACAATAAACAGTAAGTTGTGATTTAAATTTATATTCAATAAGATTAATTATATGTATTATAAATTGATAAATAAAAAATATAATTACCTTCATAATATCTCAACCTACATAACTGAATGATGAGAACCCATGGTTCTCTATTTGAATTGAAGTTATTGTCATAAGCAACAAACTCATCCACATAATCATCGAATAGTGTGCAACGCATCACTATTCCGCTATATAAAATAAAAAATGAATATAATTAGATTTTAAAATAAATTCCGTATTCATTAATAAGTAACTATGTAAATAATACTTACTCCAAATCCATTAAAGAAAAAGCGATCGTTTTCCTTTTTTTTCCGTGAATCCATTTTGAATCAGTGGGATGAACATCAACAACCATACCAATAGTATCTATAATATATTTAAAAATAATTAAACCATTATTTAATTAAGTAATATATGAACATTAAGAAATTAAATTAAAAAAAAAGATGGAATGCAAATTAAATGAAAGATTTACCATGAAGATGGGAGTCATGGTCATGGTCATGGTCAATATTTCGAAGTGACGCAAGACTTTCGAACTCGAATTGCCATGTTGGGAAATTGGAAAGCAGTTGAAGAACAGAAGTATCCCCGTCAATTATGACTTTGAGTTCATGATGCGTAGATCTATGTTTTCCAATATTAAATTCAAGCTGGTAATTTCTAATGACATAGACTTTATCTTCCTCAAATTCTCCAGCAAATATAGGCATAATTCGAATTATACCTGTTATGCGGGTACCCTACAAAACATAGATATACGTTGTTAAAAAATATAGTATACAATATTTGTAAAACAAAATTAATGCAACAAATCTCATGAAAAAACATCACAATAACCTCAATATCATGAAAATAACTTCGAAATTGGTTGTGTCATTTGGATTGAAGGATCTCTTGAAAATACGAATAGCACGAAGCTTAAGAGAGAAACTCATAGGACTCGTATTACGCTTAAGCTCTCTAATCAAGCACATTGTTTGGTCCATAATGTAGCGATTTACAGGCTTGGCGTATGAGAAGTTGTTTTTCTAACGAACTGATAGATAATCTTTTATGTATTAAATATAAAAGAGTTGCGGGAATAACAAATATAACCTATCGGTATAAATCACAACCAATTATATCTCACACGTGATTAAGGATATATATATAAATAACAAACCTGTATAAATCACAACTAACCATTTATATCTTAAATGTGATTAAGGATAAATATAAATAACAAATCGGTATAAATCACAAATAACCTATTATATCTTAAATTAACGTGCAAATAGAAAACGTGCAAAATAATCCTATGTTATATGATAAAGATTAATGTGCAAAATTAAGTAAAAGAGAATCACAAATTATAAGTATAGATTTATAAGAATCACACAGTATCTTGAAGCATAGTTTTATATAACTAACATATTATATATATAATTAATCTCTTAATGTATGTGTTAAAAATTTCCTAGATATGATGAAAGATAAATAGAAATAAAATCCGATAGTTAATTAGATTTGAGATTTTTAGTAAAATTGTTTGATTAGGCACATTAAACACGTTGATTAGGCACATTAAATAAAAAACATGTTCGATTTCAAATATTATATAAATAAATAGTACCGAAAACCTATCATTTTTATTTGGGAATATGATAAATATAAGCATCCATATTTTAATGAAATATCGATTGTATAGACGATATTAACATTGGATAGTTAATTTGAATTCAATGTTTAATTTGATTTGAATTTTAGTTTAAGAATTACAAATTCAGTTTAAGAATTAATTGAGTTAAATTCAGTGTTTTATATTTAAATATTTAAGTATAATGTAGTTAATATTTACATTTCTATATACAATATATCTTTGATGTGATTAAGGATAAATATAAATAACAAATCGGTATAAATCACAACCAATTATATCTCACACGTGATTAAGGATATATATATAAATACCAAACATGTGTAAATCACAACTAACCATTTATATCTTAAATGTGATTAAGGATAAATATAAATAACAAATCGGTATAAATCACAAATAACCTATTATATCTTAAATTTACGTGCAAATAGAAAACGTGCAAAATAATCCTATGTTATATGATAAAGATTAACGTGCAAAATTAATTAAAAGATAATCACAAATTGTAAGTATAGATTTATAAGAATCACACAATATCGTGAAGCATAGTTTTATATAACTAACCTATTAAAATATAATTAATCTCTTAATGTATGTGTTAAAAATTTCATAGATATGATGTAAGATAAATAGAAATAATATCCGATAGTTAATTAGATTTGAGATTTTTAGTAAAATTGTTTGATTAGGCACATTAAACACGTTTGATTAGGCACATTAAATAAAAAACATGTTTGATTTCAAATATTATATAAATAAATAGTACCGAAAACCTATCATTTTTATTTGGGAATATGATACATATAAGTGTCCATATTTTAATGAAATATCGTTTGTATAGACGATATTAACATTGGATAGTTAATTTGAATCCAATGTTTAATTTGATTTGAATTTTAGTTTAAGAATTAGAAATTCAGTTCAAGAATTAATTGAGTTAAATTCAATGTTTTATATTTAAATATTTAAGTATAATGTAGTTAATATTTACATTTCTATATACAGCCGTGTGTATATATAAACATTCAATTAATTTCAATTTGTTTCTATTAAAGTTTGAACAACAAAATAAATTGAATAATAAATGAAAAAAAAAAATGAATAAAAAATGAACAACAAAATAAATTGAATAACTTCCATAATATTGAAAAACAATGTGGCAATGGTGAAGGACATGGAATAAACATAATGATTAGAAAGGTACGACAAAACTTGTTAGTATGGATCTAATTTTAAAAAAAATTAAAAAGACTCATGAAAAACTTCCATTCCATTTCATCACGCGTGTAATACTCATGAACACAATTTTCCAATCGTGCGGGGTTGCCCTTTGCCGTCGATTATTGGGTTTTAGTCCATAGTTTGCGATACAATACACATCTCCTTCTTTAAAGACATCACGAAATAAGCTCAATTATTTGTAACGTATTAATCCACTTATTTTTATGCCCTACAATAGAAAAATTTACACAGAATAAATAAATAAATTAAAAAATTGGACGTATGAATGTAAATAGATTAAATATACAAAATAAATAAATTACTCATGAAATCGAGTAATAACTGAACAACACATTAAATCGAATAAATTAATCAAATAATAAATGAACAACACATTAAATCTAATAATATATGAACAACGCATGAAAATATTACCTCTTTATCTTAAAAAATGATGGCACAAAAATTCTTTGTCTCCAATTCGTAATTGGTTTCAACAATTAGAGTAGCTCTTAATTTCAAAAAAGGCCTGTTCACCCTAGTAACCGCGTGGAGTGTATCAAAAAGTGGTGCCATTTTTTTTTTTTTGTTTTTTTAACGACGTGGCTCTGTTTTTGCAGAATAATTTGACAGAGAAGTGAAGAAGACCTCAAGGAGTGATGGATTTATATAGGATTTTACAAAGTTGGTTGTAATCCTTTTTTTTTTTGTGATTTTGTGTATTATTTTATGCACAAATTCCATACAAAAAAAAAGGAAAAAAACCGAGTAATTATGTTATAATGTAAATCAGATTTTTAAAAACGTGGTGGAATGCTATCTCATCCTAAATATAAGGATTTAGATGACTACAAATTCCCAAATATAGGCGGATCTCATTAATTAATTAACAAAGAAAGTCCGAAAATGTACTCTAAGCGGGAAATTGGAGCGGGAAAAATGGAACTATTTTTTTGGAGTTTTTCAAACATTTTTCAAACATTAAACCTTAGCATTTTAATATAGTAATAGATTATTATTATTATTATTATTATTATTATTATTATTATTATTATTATTATTATTATTATTATTATTATTATTATTATTATTATTATTATTATTATTATTTATATAAATGTTAATTTGCCTAATTAATTATATGTGATTAAAATGTGTATTATTAATATTATTGTGTGTATTATATATATATATATATATATATATATATATATAGGGATTGGATCCAATGAGTACACATATTTAAAGTGTGTACGTGAGACCCGATCTCAGCCGTTTATTTCTCGCGCAATCTGACGGTCAGTAGCAGTCTCTTAAATATATTATTTGTTCGCGGTTTTAGGCTGTCTCATCATTTCGAAACTTTTCGTCTTCCAGTTCTCGATGCTATTTGCTCTTTCTCATCATTGCAGTTTTTTCGTCTCACTATATTCTCTCATTTTCAGACGCTATCT
>CACSLK010030184.1:10525156-10538896 GCA_902706635.1 Striga hermonthica | reverse complement strand
ATCATAATATATAAACATCCGTCACAATTTATATAGAAGATGACGAAGATCCATGTGACAAAACAGTGTCGTCACTATTGTAGGTATTTCAAATGACGCTTACGATTAATTCGTCACTATATTTTTATTTAATGTGACGCAACATTATAATACATAAACATTCGTCACATTTATATAAAAAATGAGGAAATTCCATGTGACAAATAAGACTCGTCACTGTTTGTAGGTAATTAAAATTACGCTTACGATTAAATAACATTCAAACTACAAATTGGAACCCAAAATCGATTTCCTAAAACGAAGCCCCAACTACACAAACCATAAGAATTAAAAATAAAAATGAAATAAGTTCAACAACCATCACATTCTTAACAGACCAAACTAAACCATATAGCTTTTTTTCTTTTTTTTTTTTTTTTCTGAAACAAGAAATTATATAAAAAGCAAAACAGTACTCAAAGAAGATACAAAGCAGGCGCACCTTAGAGGACATGCCTTGGCTATCAAAAAGTCAAGTTACAAGGGAATCTAATTCCCAAAACCAAAAGGCAACTAATTACAAAGGAAAAACAAAGAAAAAAAAAAGCAAGAAAACAGACAAACCAAATACATCAAAGCACAAAAGGAACTAGAAAAACAGTAATCTCTTTGAAGCAGCCACTGAATCTTGGGAGATCCCTAGCTGAGGCATCAAAGATTGAAATCTTCAAAAGCCTTGCTGAAGCACACCCTGCAAGCTCAAAAGAAACACAGACTCCCAGCAGAGTTTGTGTTTAACCAGCAAAAGCACAAAAACAACAGCAAAATATAGCTAGTCAACACAGGAGTTAGCCTCCATATATTCCATCCATTCCAAACCATATAGCTTAATCGCCTAAATGTGGTAGATTAAAATGAAATTCCAGCAGCAACCAAGAAAACACATTTCAAAATCAACTAAGCTTATTTTCAAATCTCAGCAGCTAAAAAGTTCTGAAATTTTCTTCAAGTCCCTTCCATTGAACTCAAGGGCCTCTTCCTAGGCTCTTCCTCTGTTCAAACATAAAACACATTTCAAAACATATTCAAAGAAAATGGCTATTCTAACATCATGTACATGATGAAAACGGCTATTCTCATTTTTTCACAATCAGATCATACTCATATTTATTTACAATTAAAATTTTGAAAAAAAAAAAAAAAAGAAAAAATAAAAAACAAAATATTACCAGTCGATATCATTAAGTTCATCATTCTCATTGACATCCTCTATGTTTGTAGTCTCATTCTCGGGTAACGTTTCAATGATCAACTCCATCAGATCCTCCTGATCCACGTCGTATCTATTTAATGATGCAACTTCATCAAGAGAAACTCTACAATCACCTCCGATGTCATTCTCTTGATATGCAACATCTGCTACTAACGTGTCACCAGTCACATGTTCTTCATCCATCTCATCCACATCATATACATGACGATGTTGAATAGGCTGCACAACTCGCCAACCTTTTCCGAGTTTAGGATCATTGAGATAGAAAACTTGTCTGGCTTGATCAGCAAATATGTATGGATAATCTTGATACCATCTCCCCGCAACATTAACACTAATAATGTTTCTTTCCTTTTGTAAACCATTCGTTTTCTGTCCAAGATCAAACAAATCACATTTAAATATAACCACTTTTCGATTTCTCACATATTCCAACTGAATAATTTCAGATACAGTACCGTAAAAATCAATGGTATCATCACCATGATACAGGGACGTTGTACTAGTTTATCAATATATATGAAATATATATATATATATATATATATATATGTGATGTATTCATAACTTGAGAAATAAATGAAAATATATATATATATATACACATATGTTTATTGTACCGAAAAATATATATACAAAATAAAGAAAATAAATAGCATTATACTATCATATGCCCTTTCTTACTATTTCGTCTGCAGATTTTCTTCCTTCCTTTCACACATCAACAAACATTCTTTCCGTTTCAAACACCCGATAATCTGGGAGATTTGAGTGTGATTCTCCATTCCTAAACAGAAAAGGGTTTTGGAGCGATAGATATTAATTTTTGGTGAAAAAATGGTTGGCGGGCATCACAATTTTCACTTGCCGCTCCAAAATTTTCAGTACTATATATTTCTGTCATTCGAACTGATGATGCACAACAGAAAATCGAGGGTCTTGTTCTTCGATCAACAATTTGTACATCATCCTGAACTTTGGCCTGGTAAGCGAATTCGAATGTTGTGAGTTTTAACTAGGGTTTATTGTAGAATTTTAATACATGTTCTTTATATATGATTTTGGATTTTAATTTAATATCTGGAATGTAAATAATAAAAGTTGTTTAAGAGGTTCTTAAATATAGGATTTCGATTTTTTATAGGAGTTCGATTTTTTATGATTTTGAAGTGGTCTCTTGGATCTTATTATTGCTTGAATGCTTAATTTGTGTTGCCGTAAAAACATAGTGAAAAATCTGGTATACCAATTGTTTTGTATGAAAGTAAGAATCAACATTTTCGCTTTTTTCGTTCTGTTTTCTAACCCAGCAGATTGACCATCGTAGTTTGGTGTTGAAATACTTGAGGCTCGATTGTTTAGCTGACTTAGTGACTTCTCCATGGAGGTTTTTAATAATCATTACATATATAGGTTGAATGCATAATCTTTACATATATAGGTTGAGTGCTGAATGATTTACTTGTTTTAACTGATGTCTATTATTGTATTTCCTGCTGCATATGAACATATATAAGAAGATGATATGCAATATGCATAAGTTTTTTCAAGATAGTGCTTGCCTTCTGCATAAGTTGCGCTCTTGTCGCCTGTTACGGGGTTCTTCAGTGTGTTCCTCATCCATTTTGGAGTTAAACAAAAATGATTTTCTTATTTTCCGCTATCCAAGTGTCCAACCTGATGATTTCCTCTACTTTCTCTTTTGCTTTCGATATTCTTGTTGCAATTCCAAGTGATCTCTTTGCAGCTCGTCCATCTGTGTCTTTATTTGAAATGGTGATGTGATTAATTTATAGTTATAACATCAATTTTAATATAAATGCTAATACTATGAAGTTATTTTATTTTGCAGATTGAGGAAATGGCTCCTGGGATTAAGCATAACAAGACTACGAGATCCATTGCAAAGTCGAATCAAGTTCCCCTAGGATTTTTGTCCAAGCAGGTTCATTCAGATCCAACAAGGGGAATCAAAGGACTACTACGTACTCCATCTAAAGGCAAAACAAATGAGAAGTCACCCAATCCAAATGAATCAGCTGAAGAAAATCAAGTTGCTGAAAGTGACTCTGTTCCTCATAACAATGTCATGCCATCTACTCAAGTGGCAGTTGCTCCAAGTACACAGGACACACTTGTTCCATCAACTCAAGAGACAGTTGTTCCACATACACAGGAAACACTGGTTCCAGCTACTCAAGACTCTATTAATTCAAACTCCGATAGTCTTCCTAACCAGTCAAATGAGAGCAATCAAAATTCAACACCTGATACAACTGATTCACCAGGTAAACATTTCCAGATTTTGACAATATGAATTTGCAGTAATAATATTATGATAATTACAATTTGTTAGACAGTCAATGGTTATTCTAAGTTCTTTGTTTTTAAATGTTTGAGTAGAACAGTGGGAATGTAGGATAATCCTTAATTAAAAGGAGTGGCTGTGTATGAGTATAAGTGTTATAATATGTGTTTTCTTGTGTATTTTTTGAAGATGTTGAGATAGTTTTAATTTGTCAATCATAACTTCAAGTTCTTGACATGAAAAATGACATAATGATCGTGATTCAAATGTCTAATTTATGTACACATTATTGGTCATTTGGCTGAATTGATATTTGTGTTTTTATTTTGGGTTGGATATACGTGATGTTGTTGTTCTTGTACAGGTTCAGGTTCATCTTCAAAGAAAAGAAGTCGTGGTCCGACAATGGGGAAAGGGATATTGAAGAAATTTGCTTCTACGGGACATAAAATAAAAATTAATGTGGATCCTTTCGTAGGAAGACCGGTAAATGGTGAGCAGTCCGCAAAACTTTCAACTCAAATAGGCATAGTGACACGAGAAGTACTTCCAGTTCCCAAAAAGTGGAAAGACATTGATGAGGAAAAAGATTTGACACCAAGCTTTGATCATATGCAGGTTTGTAATTCTATAAATGCTTATAAAGATTAATCAAGTTTGATCACAATTTAACCCCATTCTTTTTTTTTTAAGATGCATCTAGATGTTAATATTGATGCCCCTGGAGTGAAACAATGCTTGATTGAAAGGATGAAATGTAGTAGCCGTCAGAAAAGGTACAAGTTGCATATGCATTACAAGAAGTTTTCTTCCACTCAAGAGGCTAAGGCAAACAAACCATCCTTCTGTCCGAGTCAGGAAACTTGGGAACAGTTGTGTGACCATTTTGCGAGTCCACGTTATAAGGTAATATGTCTTTTATCAATTAAAATAAAGGAAGAAATAATTTGGTATGCCATCATATGAGTTATTTCATTGCTGCAGCGCATAAGTTATGTGAATGGGGGAAATAGGAAAATGTTGCGAGCCCCACATATCTCTGGAAGAAAACCATTTACAGTCCGGCGAAATGAGATTGTAAGTTATCTGACACTTTGTTTTCAAATTAAATAATGTATAATCATATAATATATCAAACAAGTCTATAATTTTTATTTGTAAAATAACAAGTGTTTAATTTTCATGGAAACACTGTTGTCAGTCTGAGAAAGAGCTAAATGGAGATCCATGTGATTGCATTGAGTTGTATAAACGCACGCATTTTTCAGAAAAGAAAAGGTGGTCATCCACAGAAGCTGAGCAGAATTGGGTAATTAAATACCTGTGCTATTCTTAAAAATTTTATATTTGCATAGTCTTCATTAATATATATTTTATTTTACATGTTTTAATAGGATTCTATGATAAAGACACAAGAAAAGTATGAAGGGGAAGGCACCTTAAAGAGCTCAGAAGAAATTGTCTTCGAGGTCCTTGGGCATGGAACAGGTTATGCGAAAGGAATTGGGTATGGTCCAAAACCGCCAAGTAAACGCATCAGAGCCTTTGACGTAGCTTCACAGCAAGTTCACAAGGATCTTCTTCAGACACAGCAAAAGCTACAAGAGTCCGAGACTGAAGTGAGCAGTCTAAAGACACAAGTGTCTGACTACGTAGATGAGGTGAATGATTTACGAAGCCAAGTTGGCCAGCAGGGTGAAAGTCTCAACAAGCTGATGCAGCTAATGATTGCTCATGGAATAACTATGAATTCACAAACGTAAGTATACTGAAACAGAATCTTTATATTTTGTATATCTAAATGGAAAATTTGCTGAATGAATTCATAATTATACATTCTTGATTTATCATGAAATATTGATGAACTATATATGTTGACATTGTATCAAATTTGATGAAGTATTCTTTAATTCATAATTGAAGAAATTTGAAAATTGCTGAAGTGTGTTGAAACTGATGATTGAAAGTCTTGTGTAATGATCCTTGAAGTATGTTGTGTAATAGGATGCATGTATGATGTATTCTTAAATACATTCTTGAATGTTGATGCATGCTGTGGTGAATAATACTTGAAGTATGTTGTGTTGAATCATGAAGATTGATATAGGCATTTGTTGAATCTTTAAATATTTTACTAAATCATGAAGTGTGCCATTAGACAGGATGTGTGGATTAGTTTATATAATATTAAAGTATGTTAAGTAAATGTTAGCATAATCTGAAATTATGTTGTGCTTGAAATCATATTAATGAGTTATCCATTTTTTTAGTTGAGGTGTGTCCTTTAGGCTTCAAATTTTTTTTTTTCTTTTGCAGGTGAAACTTTAATAGTTCTCAAGGGCTTGTTTATTGAAGTCCGTGGAGGTTTAGAGAATAAAGACTGTTTAGCATTGGTATTTCTTAGGTTATTTATAATATTTTATTGGAATTGATGGTATTTAGCATTGATATTTTACTTTTATGCAATAAATTTTTGTAAAACTCTCTACTTTTTGCAATTAATTTGCATAATGAATATTGCATTATTTCAATTTGGGTGTGATCCTGTGGAAAGTTGTAGTGACAATGACTTCGTATCATATATTTCTCATTAATAATATTTCGTTTATGATTATGAAAATCATAACTACTTGTATCTTTAACTTTACAAAAAATGTTGTCACAAACAAATACTTTAAAATGACGATAATTAAGTCGTCTCTCATGTGATCAATTGTAAGACGAATAATTTTGTCACAATATAATTTACTTTAATGACTAAACGTAAATCGTCTCGAATAAAAACATTTCACATGACGAAATGTTTTGTAGCATTTGCTATTCAAATAATGACAAATTAGATTCGTCGCTAAATGTTAATGCATTGGTGATGAAGTGTAAATGTGTCATTTATAAGTATAGTATTCAATGACGAAATCTGTAATCCTGTAGTGACGAATTAGTCGTGGTTTTTATAAATTGAAAATGGTGACGATGAGTAAAACGTCATTACAATATCATTTAATAATGACGACGCGTATAATAATATTACGACAATATTCGTCAGGATAAGTAACATAATACGATGATGAAGTAATCATCGTCGTGTAATCATACACAAATAATGACGAAACAAATCATCATGTTATTATTATAATAAGATGACGAAAGGCATTCGTCGTATAAGAGTAGACAATTAGTGACGATAATACAATCTAATGAGACGAATAAAATACATATACGATGACGACAGTATTCGTCATGGTATGTATCTTAAGAAGACGACGAAACTCATTCGTCGTGGAAGGGTACACGACTAGTGACGAAACAACAAGCTAAAGCGACGAATAAAATACACATACGTTGACGACAATATGCGTCATGTTAAGTATTTCTGTAAAGTGACGAACACAACTTTCGTCTCTAAAAGGTGCACCTTCAGTGACGAAATGCAATATATCACGATGATTTCGGAGACACATATAACGACGATTTAGTCGTCAAGATACATACTTTTCTACGGTGACGCATGAAGTTATCGTCCCCGAAAATATAACCAAATAGTGACGACACTGAAGCGTCATTTTTACGAAATACCACGCACTTAAAGTGACGCTTGTGTGACGCCACAAAATCGTCACCAAATACCAAAAGTGACGAAAAAGTACACTTTGGTGACGATTTTTGTCGTCACGTTTTCGCAGATTTCTTGTAGTGATTCCCTTGCTAACTCTACATTCATGCTCGATCTCGAGAACTCTACATTCATGCTCGATCTTGAGCTTGATCAATTTGTCTCTCGACATATATTCGTCTTTAAGAAATCAAAAGAAAATTCGATACATAAACATTCCAATTCAATCTCACCACTATTAGGAATTAAGATTCCATTTTTCTTAATAAAAAAAAAAAAAAAAACAATTTCACATCGATTCACATACAAAGTGGATCTGGACCTTTATATATGTTTTTTCTCAACTTTCATCATTTTCGAGCGAGAGTTTACAGATTCGACCAAAACACTACAAATTAAACTAGATCCATATAGTAAAACAAAATCATGTTTGTATTTTGAACATGATATTCAAAATACATGAAAACATAAACCATTATCATAACAGTGGTGAGATTGAAAAAAAAAATATAGAAATTCGAAACAAAAAAAAAATAGCGGAAACTAAAAATATTACCTCTAAAAAATTAGGGTTTTTTAGTTAAAAAATACAAAGAACAAACTACCAAAACCTGAAGATCAACACGAAAAACTCAGGATTCACAGTGTATTTTAATCGATTTTCGTAAGGAAAAAAAAAACAAAACCAACTGCAGATAACATCCGTATTTCAAGAAAATATAAACAAAATTTGACCGTGAAAAAAAAAAAACGATCATGGTGGATCTGAATGACTCTACTCTCTAAGATCCACCTAGAAAATAAACGATTTTTGTTCAAAAGGCAAACATTTCTGATGAATATGACGAAAATGAAAGAGACGAGGAGTAAGAAATGGTGACCGAACGAGCAAACCCTAAGTTTTCGCAATTTTTCACCTTTTATACTCGATGGAAGCGATTGAACATCGTCCGATCATTTTGACCAATGTGGTCCGTTGGATCAAAAGTAGTTGTGTGGTATTTTGGGTCAATTTGTATTGCCAGTATTTTCTTGGGCCCGTTTTTGTTTGGGCTGATTTGTTTTGGAACATATAATAAATTTATTTTGTTTGGCCCGATTTATTTTGGGGCTTTTTTACCTTTTGTTGGGCCTTGGATCACATAGATTAAATTATCTATATGTTGTGTTGAAATTTATCAAAGCACAAATAATTAAGAGCTTATAATTACGTAAAACAAAAGTTATAAAAAAAATTACGAAGAATTATAAAAAAAAAATTAAAATTATTTGCATGTCGATTAGTCTACTATATATTTGTCTACATTTTGACAGGTTCTATGACACCACCCGTTGTCAACGGATCATCTTTTATTGCACAACGAAAGCATAATCAATCGAACGTTTCTTCATATCAATATCATAGTGTGTTGCATGGTTCTCAGATCTTACCATTATCTGATGTTACAAATGGTATAATGTTCTTCCCTTCATACTTAAAATGCATTATATTTATTATTTATTATTTATTATACTAATAAAGAAATTTTTATTTTTAAATTTAGTGATTGGAACTGGTCGTTCTTCCACACCAATGGTTCATACTAAATACAATACTAAAGCAGGTATAAAATACTTTACTTTATTCATTTTTATAATTACTTAGTGTGTACGAAATTTTTTAATCTTTTAAATTATACATTGTTAATTTATCATTTATTAAATATTGATATACACAGGTTGTATGACTTCACCATTGAGCCATGTAGCATCTTTGATTCCTCAACAAAGATCAAATAATTTGGGTTGTATGTCATATAAGTATCAAAGTGCGTTGCATAGTCCTCATATCACGCCATTATCTGGTGTCGCACATGGTGTGTTCCATTGAATGTATTTAAATGTACTTTTTTATTTTTTATAATTTAATTAAATGTTTTAGTCTTATTATTATTATTTGTTCTATGTAGAGTTAAATATCGGTTGTTCTTCTACCCAAAGGCATCAAATCGCACATACTATTGAAAACAGTAAGTCATTCATATTTTGGGAATATATTTGAATTGTATTATTATTCAACATTAATTTCTTTCCTTTCAAATAATATATATTATTTGTTTTTCAGGTCGTGTCCATCAACCTAATGAATATTTGCCAAAAGATACTACCCAAAGCATTGTCATAGACCTTACAAACGATAATGATGATTATGATGGTTCTGTAGTTATGCCTTATATGCCTCCGAACCAATCAAACACATGTAAGATTAAAACTTCTTTATTTAACGTTATATTATTTCATTACTTATACATTAATTGTTATAAATAAATAAATAAAAAAAATGTACAGTTCATCTTCCAAGGAATTCTATACCTGCTACTAATAGCAATAGAAAGAGGTCTTTGCCTATTGAGTTGCATGATGCTGTCGATCTCACCGTGGATGATGTTGTCTCCCTTCCTGTTCCCAAAAGAAAACGTGGTAGACCGAAGAAGATTGTTGTATCCACATTGACCCAAACCGGTATGTATTACTTTAATAAAACATTTAATATATTTTTGTATTAATTTTTTTTACAATTCAATACGTTTTTTTATGTAATTAGTTCTTTGCCTACTGACTTCAATATTGTAGTTGATCAACCTATAGATGATGTTGTCCCCTTTCCCATTCTCAAAAGAAAACCTGGTAGACCGAAGAAGATTATTGGATCCACATCCACCCAATCCGGTATGTTTTATGTTAATAAAACATTATATATTTTTTTTTCAACTCATTTGTTGCAGTTTAATATGTTTTGACGTAATTAGTTACTTGCCTACTGACTTCAATATTGTAGTTGATCACACTGTAGATGATGTTGTCCCCATTCACGTGCCCAAAAGAAAACCTGGTAGACCAAAGAAGATTATTGGATCCACATCGACCCAACCTAGTTTGTTTTACGTTAATAAAACATTATATTTGTTCTTGTCAGCTCATTTGTTGCAATTTAATAGGTTTTTGACTTAATTAGTTCTTTTCCTACTTACTTCAATTATGTAGTCGATCATACCGTGAATGATGTTGTTCCCCTTCCCGTTCCCCAAATAAAACGTGGTAGACCGAAAAAGATTATTGGATCCACGTCGACCCAATCCGGTATGTTTTATGTTAATAAACATTAAATTTGTTTTTTTTTTCATTCTCAGTTGTTGCAACCTAATATGTTTTCTAAATTTTAAATGTTTTAGAATACTGGGACATGGGGGATGCAAGTTGTCAATGTAATTATTGCGGGGCATTGTTTTGGTATGTTGAGCGCAAGTCTTCGACAAAGGCAACAGAACCTCCTGAATATAAGGGTTGTTGTATGAACGGGGCGATACAACTGCCAGTTCTCCATAATCCACCTGCATATTTAAATGAGCTTTTACATGGAGATAGCCGCAATAGCAAACACTTTCAGGATAATATCAGATCGTATAACAGTATGTTTGGCTTCACTTCTTTGGGCGGGAAGATTGATGCAGGCATCAACAATGGTACAGGTCCTCCGGTATTCACTCTACACGGCCAAAACTATAATCTTATGGGTAGTCTACTTCCATCCGAAGGTGCAACTCCAAAATTTGCACAGCTTTATATCTATGATACAGATAATGAATTATCCAATAGAATGAATGCAGTCAGGTTAGCAACTTGCGTAAAATATTATGAGGTTATTTATATTTTTATTCTATATTAATGTATTTTTCATAATATATTTGTGGATCTGATTATGATTTTGTAATTTCTATTTCTTATAGGAACTCTGATGGTATTTCTGATTTGCATGAGGAAATTGTTGCTCGCTTGACATTAATGTTGGATGAGCACAATCAACTGTTAAGTCATTTCGTATGGCTAGGGAAAGAATTCAACAGCATGGCCAAAGTGATATCAAGATTCGTCTAATTGGAAGGCGATACAGTGATGGTAGATGTTATAACTTGCCTACAAGTTCTGAAGTTGCTGCCTTGGTCGTTGGAGATTTTGATCAGGCAATGGGTGAAAGGGATATATTGGTTGAAACCAAAAGTGGACGCCTACAGAGAATCAATGAACTTAATGCTTCCTACTTGGCTTTACAATATCCCCTATTGTTGCCCTATGGCGAGGATGGTTACCGAGAAGACATCCCATTTTCCGATCTGAGAGAAGTAAAAGAGGATGGCAGAAAAACTGTGAGTATCAGGGAATATTTTTCTTATCGGATCCACGACAGAAATCACGAACCATCCACTATTCTTTCGTCGAGGAGATTGTTTCAACAATTTGTCGTTGATGCATATACCATGGTTGAATCATCCAGATTGAGATATATCCATTACAATCAAGCTCGCCTACGATGTGACATGTACAATGGGTTAGAGGATGCTGTTCTTCGTGGTGATATCGATCCAGGATCTAGAGGCAAAAGAATAATTCTACCTTCAAATTTCACCGGGGGTGCTCGAAATATGATTCAGAACTATCAGGATGCAATGGCGATTTGTAGATGGGCAGGTTATCCTGATCTTTTTATAACATTCACATGCAACTCAAAGTGGCCCGAGATACTCCGCTTTTTAGGCCCAAAGAACTTACGTCCTGAGGATCGTCCTGATATCGTATGCAGAGCTTTCAAATCAAAATTAAAGCAGTTGATAAAGGATTTTTGTGAGAATCAAATATTTGGTCAAGTAACAGCAGTTATGATCATTCTTTCAAAAAACTAGTTTTATTTTATTTGAATTCGTTTACAGTAATATTCATAATTAATTGACATTTTTACCTTTTTTTTTTCAGTTGTATACACTGTTGAATTTCAAAAACGCGGATTTCCTCATGCCCATATACTGCTTTTTTTAGCAAAGGAAAACAAGTTTCCCGATCCGTCCGACATAGATAGGATTATATCTGCTGAGATACCTGATGAGTCTTCTGATCCTTATTATTATGAAGCTGTAAAGGAACACATGATCCACGGTCCGTGCGGACTGGCAAGAAAGCAATCTCCGTGCATGGTCGATGGAAAATGTAGTAAACATTTTCCGAAACCATTTCTTGAATTAACTTCTGTTGATGATGAAGGCTATCCGCGGTACAGGCGTAGAGACAATGGAATACATGTAGAGAAAAATGGTATAGTTGTCCATAACGGTTTTGTCGTGCCCCACAATCGAAAATTGTTGATGAAATACGGTGCTCACATAAATGTTGAGTGGTGCAATCAGTCTCGGTCCATCAAGTACCTCTTCAAATATGTAAACAAGGGCAATGATCGTGTCACCGCAACGTTTTATCAGTCAGCTGGAGACGGAGAGCCGGAAAAGCCTGTTGACGAGATTAACATGTTCTACGATTGTAGATATGTTTCTTCATGTGAGGCGGCTTGGAGGTTGTTGGGTTATGAACTTCAGTACAAAAAACCTCTTGTACAACGTTTGAGTTTTCATTTGAAAGGCGAACATTATGTTATTTTTGATGATGAAGATCGGATTGATGAGGTTATTAAAAAACCCACTGTAAATGAGAGTCAATTTTTAGCATGGATGGAAGCGAACAAGATATATCCTGAGGCAAGAGAGCTTACTTATGTCGAGGCACCAACGAAGTTTGTTTGGAACAAAACATATAGAGTGTGGACTCCTCGAATCAGAGAAGGCGCTATAGCCCGTCTGCACTATGTTCCTCCTAACGCGGGCGATAATTTCTATTTGAGGTGCTTGGTTAATGTAATACGGGTAGCAACTTGCCACGAGGATTATATGAAGGTGGACAACGTTCAATATTCGTCGTATCGTGATGCTTGCCATGCCCTAGGTTTGTTGAGTGACGATCGTGAGTACATTGATGGCATATCTGAGGCAAGTCATTGGGCATCTGCTGATTCTCTCAGACGTATGTTTGCAACATTGTTGGTATCGGGATCGTTAGGTAGACCCGAGCACGTATGGGAAACGTGTTTGGAATTTCTCTCTGATGACATCACTTATAGGCAACGTATTCTCTTCAGTGATGAAAGTATGTGACTTAATCCATATTTTTTTTCTTGTTTACTTGATTAATTTTCATCTCATGTTTAACTATTATTTTCCATTTTTATAAAATACTGACTTTGAATCCTTTTCGTTCTTAGGTCTGCAGGTTAGTGAGGCAGATATAAAGAATTTAGCTCTCGCTGAAATCGAACATTTGTTGAGACGTCGCGGCACGAGTCTTCGGGAATATCCAACAATGCCTTTTCCTGATATGGCCAGTTTTACTACAAATACAAATCGTTTGATTTTGGATGAGCTAAGTTATGACCGCAAGGCCTTATCAGTCGAGCACAGTTCTCTTCTTAGAGATATGACTGACGAACAGAAAGGAGTTTATCCAAAAATTATGGCAGCGGTCGATTCAGGTCAGGGAGGTGTTTTCTTTGTCTACGGTTATGGCGGAACCGGGAAGACATACTTGTGGAGGACTTTATGTAACACCCCACTAGCTTACTAAAATCAGAGTGCGATTTTCGCAAATTCTTTTCTAAAATTTATGTATTATTTTGCGAAACATATATTGGGATGCTACATAAAATATTTC
>CACSLK010030184.1:10440157-10459882 GCA_902706635.1 Striga hermonthica | reverse complement strand
GTTCAGACCGGCTTGACCGGTTCAGTCAGTATTCTTCAGTTTCAGTCCCGGTTCATGATTTCAGTATTATTTTTCAGTTAAAATTCCGGGTCCAGTTCAGTTCAGTTTTGTACTTAACCGGTTTCAGTTATACCGATTAAATCCGCATATCATGTCAGGTTCAATAGAGCATCTTAACATAATTAATCAGTTAATTTATCAGTCTGAGCATAGTCAGTAGTAATTGTTTATATTATATTTCAGTTTGATCAGGCATCAGCACTACCTTCAGTTTCACGGATCAGGTGGGAACTCAGACTAAGTACTACATTGATTATAATATCGCTACCATGTTTGAGGTATGTATATTCAGTATCCGCTCGGAATGGTCGCCGGTCCATTTTGGGTTCTAGTGGCCTAATCTGCCTACTAGAGTGTGCACATGGTGTCCGGTATTAGTTTGTGCCGGCAGATTCCGGTATTAGTTTGTGCCGACAGATGTTCAGTTATCAGTTACGTGACTTATGTCGCGAGATCAGACCGGTATCAGATATCAGTTTCAGTTTCAGTTTCAGTTCAGTTATATATGCCAGGATCATGATATTGTTATTATTTTCAATGTTTATATTAGTATGAGTGTCTGCGGAGCACAGTGCCTTAGTGCTCACGCCCCCACGTATTTCATGTTTTTCAGGTCGCAGGGTCGGGGACGAGGAGTGAGCTGGCGGGCTGTTCAGGATATTTGTGATTTATGTATATATGTTTTGCCACGATGTTATTCCGCTAAAACTTTCAGTACTTAAACTCAGTTTTTGATCCGACGCTAGTCGGTTAATATATTATAATCGTTTTCATTGTCAGTTTAAAATTTAACGGTTTTCAGAAAAGTCAAGTTTTCACGGTAGCATCCCGAATCAGTTTTCACAAAATTAATATTTTATTTATTTATTCAGAAAAATTGCAAAAAACGCGTACTCTGATTTCAGCAAAAAGTCGGGGTGTTACACGTAATCTAAACAAAAATAATTCATATCATTTTATAACAATTCCACTACACTATTTACTAGTATTCCTTTTTATTATATAATAAAATAATAATTAAATATTATATGATGAACAAGAATAAGTAAAATTGTTATTTTCCCTTATATCAAGGGATAAATTTATATGCTAAAATTAAATTTTTATTAGTATAAATGTTTTAGCGAGATAATATATTAATTATTTTACAAGCTAGCCCTAACATTCTCATATTTAATGTTCTAGCTAAAAAAACGCTGGTTAAAAGATGTGGAAAAAAACTTATAACCCTATTTTTTTTACTCAACGTTGATTAAAAGAGGTAGAAAATAGATAATAACCCTATTACTTTTTAGACTTAAACAGACAATGTTGTGAAAATAACTCATTAATATCTTTGTCCCGTGCATCGCACGAGGTACGTACTTGTATTATTTATTCCAGAAAGTTACTTATCATATTACCATAATTAGGAACAGTTGATTGAATACATTTATTCATATTATAATAATTATGACAGAATACTATTATAAATTTAAATCATCCAAAGATAAATATTAGACTGGATTATTCATTTTATTTTTTTTATTATTAAGTTGCCAATGTGACTTTTTGCTAAGGTATGTGTGTGGTGGAGGAAACCCTCCTTAACTGGTCCCAACGTTTCCAATGAAAGTATGTGTGGAATTGTAAAAGTTTGAGAGAACCCTGTAAAAATCCATTCAAAGACGTTCTAAAACTCACCTCTCTGATTTTGTTTTTATTTCTGAAGTAAAAAAAAAAAAAAAAAAGTTGTGGTTATAAATAGTTAAAGGTAGATAATAGGCGGACCCATGTTAAGTCTTTGAGTACTAGAGGGGGTCCGTTTTCTTTTTGGTCTTTGCAGGTTGATATCGTTTACCACATTTGCCATGAATTTTGCATTAAGTCCAATTTAAGCTAGCTAATGATTAAATAACTCGATGGGGCATTTTTCTATATGCAGGCTCTGACCACAAAGAAAGAAAGTCCCAAGGGCGCTTTTTGCTGAGGCACAATCTAGTTTGGGGTCAAATTTGGTTCATTGGTGGTGATTTCAATGACTTTCTAGACAACGGTGAAAATAAAGGAGGTAGGTGGAGAGAGGAGAGAAGCTTCAAAAACTTTAGAGCGTTAGTTAGGAGTTTAGGAGGTGTAGAAACCGAAATTGTTGGCCACCCTTTCACCTGGGCTAATCAAAGAGCAGAAAGTGATTGAGGTTAAGCTAGAGATGTTTTTGCTTTCTCCTAATTGGCTTCTCTCTAATCCCAATGCCCAAGTTAAAAACATTTCTCTTGCCTCCTCTGATCACAATATGTTTATTTTGGAAAAGGATTGTACCTTAAAACCTCATAAAAGGATATCCTGTTTTGATTTAAGGTGGGTTAAACTTGAAGGATACAATGATTTAATTGAAAAGGCTTGGAATCAGCAGATGGAGAACCTGAGCTTTACGCTCTTATGAATAGAATTAAAAATGTCAAAAGAGCTTTGTTAAGTTGGAAAGAGACCCAAAAAAATAAATTCTTCTAAGGTAATCAAAACATGCACTGAAAATCTCATTCACTTAGAAGCTCAGGGTGGCTTTAGGGATTGGGGGCTTAACACTTGAATAGAGAGCAACATCTCACTGCTTAGAAAAAGGAAGAAGTCTTCTGGAAACAAAATTCCAAGGTTCATAGCCTAAAAGTTAGGGATAAAAATAGAAAGGTTTTCCATGCAAGTGTTAGAGATAGAGAAAATTAAATGGCCTCAACAACCTAGTTAAATCTAAAGGGAATAAGTGTGCCAATGACTTGGAGATCTTAGCCGAGGTTATAAAGTACTTTGATGCCTTATACAAAACTTCCAATCCTTTCACTGTAATCTTGAGGGTATCAAATCCTCCACAATTGACAAGATGAATTGGGATCTAATTAAGGAGGTTGATGAAACTGAAATTAGGAAGACTCTCATGGAAATGGCCCAGAATAAGGCTCATGAGATAGATGAGATGACTTCTGCTTTCTTCCAAAAATCATGGCCCACTATCAAGTCCAAAATTTATCCTGCTGTTAAGTCCTTTTTCCTCAACGGTAGGATTCCCAGAAACATTAACCACACTGTCCTCACCTTGATTCCAAAAAATAAATGCCCTCAAAAAGTCTCTGACCACAGACCCATATGCATCTACACCGTCCTTTATAAAATCATCTAAAAAATAATTGCCAACAGACTTTGAAAGGTACTTCATAGGTGCATTTCTCCTGCTCAGACTGCCTTCACCTAGGTAGACAAATCTTAGATAATGTAGTCATTTCAAAAGAATGAATTCATAATCAAAATAGCAAAAGAGCTGGCAAAAATCACATGATGAAAATAAAATTAGATATGGAGAAGGCCTTTGACAGGGTGGAGTGGGGTTTCATAGCCAAACTGTATAAAATAATGTGGTTCTCTTATGTTTTTATATCTTGGGTTTTTGCCTATGTGTGTACCTATTTCTATTTCTTTTAATATCAACCGACATGCACTAGTCTTTCTCCACCCACTAGAGGTTTGAGGCAGGGAGATCCCATGTACAGTTATTTGTTTATTTTGATATCTGAAGCCTTCTCTAATCTCATTTCCCAAGCTTTCTTGCATAATTCCTTTCAAGGCATCAAAATTGTCAAAAACTCTCATGTTGTATCTCTTTTTTTTTTTCAGATAACACCATCCTTTTCTATAGAGTTGACCTTCATAATGTTGATCTTGTTTGAATATCTTTAAACATTATGGTCTCTCTTCGGGCAACTGGTCAATTTAGATAAATAATCAATCTTCTGCTCTAAGGACATTCCTTTGAGCTCTAAAGTTAAATCTATAGAATGATGAATGGCATCTCTGAAGTGAGTTCTTCCGAATACCTTGGTCTCACACTGGGACTAGGTAAATCCAAAAAAGATACATTTTACTTTTTCACTGATTTTGTTGTTCAGAAAAACACCAGCTAGAAGAATTATTTTGTAAGTGAAGTTGGTAGAGAAGTGCTCATTAAATATGTGATTCAGGCTCTGCCTACTTATACGATGTCTTTTTTCAAATTACATGTCTCTATTTGTGTGAACATCAGCAAGATTGTGGATAGTTTTTGGTAGGGGCAGAAAGACAACGACAAAGATAGAATTCATTGGTGTGATTGGGATTTTTTATCTACACCCAAAGAGAGTGGGGGTTGGGCTTTAAATATTTTAAGGATTTTAAATAGGCTCTCATAGTTAAACAACTATAGAGACTCATCATAAAGCCCAACCTTCTTGTTAGCAAAACTTTTGAAAGGTAAGTACTTTTTGGAACCAGAAGCTTATTGAGGTTAAGGGCTAGGCATAGTGACTCCTGGTTATGGAAGAGTTGGTTAGCTACTAGAGTCTCTTTAAAGTTCGGAATTAGATTTCAGGTGGGTAATGGAGGTCTATAAACATTTAAGACTCCCATGGCTTCCTAATCACTCAAATTTTTTGACTGTTTGTGGGTCTCTAGACGATAGAAGAAAGATTACCTAAGTTAGGGAACTTATGGGAGAAGAAGGGACTGAGTGGGATAATGAGCTAGTTAAGCAAACCTTTAGTCCTTTTGAAGCTGAGAGCATTCTAAAAATCCCTATTAGCAGTCTAGGTCTTAGAGCTGGGCTTGTTTGGCATTGGCACCCTAAAGGTTCATTGACAGCAAATGGAGTCTACAAGAAAAAATTGCTCAACATTGCAAGAATTCTTAGTTGGCTAGGAATAGCACTGGTATTACCAAAGAATAAGGCATGTGGAGTTCAACTCTAAAACTCCCAATCACAATGAAGCTAAATAATTTTATTTAGAAATGTGTGCATGGCTTCATCATCACCAGTAAAAAGCTCTCTGATAGAAGACTAAAGGTTGATATGAATTGTTGTATGTGTGGAGAGAATGAGGAGGACCTAAAACATGTATTTTTCAATTGCAAAAGAGCTAACAAATGCTGGAAGCTTGTTGGGATTCACTGGGATCTTCTACACAGTAGAACAACAACTTTCAAAGACTGGTGGAGTTCCATTTGTAACACTGGGTGGAATGCAGCCCTAGCTAACAAAATTAGTCTTTCCACATACCTCCTTTGGTGGTTGTGGAAGACTAGAAACTCATGGATATTCACTAATATTTGAACTGAGGAGATGGAACTAGTAGAACTTGCCAAGAGTGACTGGTTGGAGTTCAGCTCTTCTCTCAAACCAGATGCCAATGACTTTGAGACATAAACTTCTTCAACAATGTTAGATCCTGCTATTGTGGATGTGAGGATAGGACAACTCATTATCAGTGTTAGTGTCACATGTCTTTGGAGGGTTCAACTGGAGTGAGGTGCTACGGACATAAATGTTGAACTCAAGTTTTTGGTTGGAAGGACCTTCTTCAGATTGCAAATTCTGTGGAGGCTGATGTTCTTATGGCCAACAGGTGGAGCTTGAAAAAAGGTACTATACTCAGTTGCCAAGGTCCTTTGCTGCTGCCTAGAGTCCTCTAACACTGCAAAGCTCTTGAACGCCAGAAGCACACCCTCGACGATGTTTCTGCCATAGATCTTGATATTTTTCCCTTACGTTCTTTCTTCTTGCCTTGTACATTTCTTGCGGACCTTGTTTCTTATCTTTTTTTTTTTCTAACTTAGCCTTGTCAGTTTTGCAGGGTGATAGTCTATTATTCCTTTGTATTTCTTTGATGTAATTAGTGGGTTCCACGAACTTTGTTCATTTTGCTTGATTTTTTATATAAATTTTCTTGATGTTTAAAAACAAAGTTGTCATTCTAACAAACTACTTTTTTCTAAAGCACACGAGTCCCTTCAATTTAGGGTTTTTCTCTCTCTTGTTAAAGAGCTGTAGTTCTTAGTTTAGGATCTGGGTTTTGTTTACTTTGTGATGTTGTTCCTTCTTTGCTTTGTTTCCTGTCGTGTAATGTTCTTTAACATAACTATGCCTTTTCTTTATTTGTTAGGAATTCGCATGCGTTTTTTGCCTGGTATGATTGTTAGGGTTTGCTCTCCACTTGTTTTCCTCTTTTTACTTCTTTGCACAGGATGTCGATTGGGATCCATAATGGAGGAAGAAGTGGTGAACAAATTACAGAGATTTGCACTTTCTGAATGCGAAGTAGATGGGTTTACAATTTAGACAATGATGTTGCTATAAGAGTGCATGAGTACAAATTAAGTCTAATTGGGAAGTTGTATGGGGATAAAAAGGTCAACATCGGAGGTTTCAATTCTACCATTGAAGGGATATGGTCTACATGACAATCATTATCAGTATGGAGTCTAGACCAAGCACGTTCCTAGTTCTATTCCAAAACCCAAAGGGCAAAGAAAAGATCCTGAGATAAAAAAAACCTAGAATTTCACCGGCCATTAGTTGATCTTGAAGCAATGGGATCCAAAAGCACGAAACTTAGGGAAGAGGAAGAGAAGATTAAGATTTGGATTCAAGTGCTGCATCTTCCCCCTTCATTGGATTTCAGTAAAGACAGGCCTGAAAATTGGTAAGCTGTTTGAAAAAGTGTTAGATGTGATAATTCTAGAACTAGTAGTTCTAATGGTAGAACGTTGAAAATCTTGGTGGAGCATAATCTGAAAGAACCTTTTCTTAGAGGGTCAAATATTAAATTAGGTTTGGAAAATATGTGTCAATTTTAGATATGAGAGCCGACAGATTTTTTGGTTCTACTGTGAAAGGATTAGGCATGGAGAAAGAAGTTGTCCTTGGAAAAAAAGAGGATGTTGATCGAAATTAACTTAGGTAAATTTGATGACTGGTTAAGAGCTCCAGTGATGTCTTTATCTGGGAATAGGTCCCAAAAACCTAGCTCAACTGATAGCCATCGCTCTGAAAATTTGCAGTAGTTCTTCTGTAGATAAATGAAAGAGTGG
Organism: Striga hermonthica; assembly: GCA_902706635.1. Taxonomy (NCBI): domain Eukaryota; kingdom Viridiplantae; phylum Streptophyta; class Magnoliopsida; order Lamiales; family Orobanchaceae; genus Striga; species Striga hermonthica. The sequence goes on along the minus strand of CACSLK010030184.1, from coordinate 10,452,952 downwards.
AGTAGAAGGAAAAACTGCAGGATCAAAAGTCAATCTGACTGTTACTCCTGAGAGGTCTAATTCTGGGGTTTATTAAAACTTAGAGGACAGTCCTCTCATACCACAAGCTGCAATGGTAGAAGTTAGGTCTGTTGAAAAGGTTTTACCTCCTCCTCAAACTGAAACTAATTTTTTCAGCCCTGACAATCTTATTGATATAGACATTATGGCCTCTACTAAGAAAGTTTCTACTCAAAAACCTAGTAGAGGCTTTGTCGGGAAAACAAGACTTAGGAACGGTCTGAGGATTGAGGAAATGCAAGTTGATAGTCAATTGAACAAGACAATTAATGCTGATTGTGGAAAATCTTTGAAAAGAAACTTTGAGTCAAGTGAGAAGGGGTTGAAACTGTGACTGTTATTCCTTCTAAAAAATAAATCTAAAGAAAGAGGAAAAAATAAAGTGTTGGAGAAAGATAACTTTAATTGGTCCCAACCCCCCCCCCCNNNCCCCAATCAAGGTATGTGGGTGGAATTGTAGAGGTTTGAGGACCCTATACAATTTCCCAAATCAAAGAGGTCCTAAAGACTCACCTCCCCATATTTCTTTTCCTTTCTGAAACAATAACAAAATCTTGTTTTGTGAAAACTATTTGTGTGAAGTTAAAATTAGATAATAGATGGATTTGCATTGACCCTGAGGGGACTAGGGGCAGTTTGTTTTTGAATTGGTCCCTAAATTTGGAAGTTTTAAATGCAAATTGTTTTGATTTATGTGTGGAAGTCTTTTATAAGTTTAAAGGAGGGTCTACTCCCAATTGGGCAATATTTGTGTATGCTGGTACAGACTTTAATTTCATACAACTCCAACGGGGTTTCTTCTTAAGGCATAAACTATTGTGAGGAGACCACTGGATCCTCGGAGGGGATTTCATTGACCTCTTCTTTTATGATGAGAAGAGAGGGCGTAAATGTAGACTCGATTCTAGCTTTTTAGGTTTAAGGGATTTTTTAATGCTCTAGGAGGGGTTGAGCCTAAGGCAATAGGGCACCCTTATACCTGGACTAATAATAGAATATGTGATAGCTTTATGGAAGAAAAGCTTGACAGGTTTTTTGTGTCTCCTTTGTGGTCTGTCCAGTCACCATATATTGTGGTTAATCACATTTTCTTAACTTCTTCTGATCATAAACGAGTGATGATAGTTCGAAATCTTAAACCTAAAGAGGGAAAAAGATTTTCTTTTGATCCTAGGTGGATCTCTAGGGAGGGGTTTATGGATGCAGTTGAGAAGGCTTGGAATAGCCCTGTTATAGGCACAGAGGTGTTCAATCTAGTCCCTAATGGGCAGTATTTTTGTACGCCAGTACAAACTTTAATTTCAGATAGCTTCAATGAGGTTTCCTCTTAAGGCATAAACTTTTGTGGGGAGACAATTGGATCCTAGAAGGGGATTTCATTGACCTCCTGTCTAATAATGAGGAGAGAGGGGGTAAATGTAGACTTTAGTCTAGCTTTGTGGAAGAAAAAGCTTGATAGTTTTTTTGTATCTCCTTTGTGGTCTGTTCAGTCACCAAATAATGTGGTTAATCACATTTTCTTAACCTCCTCAGATCATAAACTAGTGATGTTAATTCAAAATCCTAAAACTAGGAGGGGAAAATATAATTTTTCTTTTGATCCCAGGTGGATCTCTAAGGAGGGGTTTAAGGATATAGTTGACAAGGCTTGGAAGAGCCCTATTATAGGTCCAGAGTTGTCCAGTCTTCCAAAGGATAAAAAATGTCAGGGTTGCAGTACTGTAGTGGAAAACTGGCCTGAGTACAAACTTAGCAAAACTGATTAGTGAATGCAAGCAGACTCTTAGTTTCTTGGAAATTCAGGGGGGTTATAAGTACTGGAAGGAGTAGAATGAGTGCAAGTTTCTGCTAGATCTAGCCTACAAAGATGAGGAAAAGTACTAGCTTCAAAAATCTAGGGTGAAGTGGCTTAAGGCATGATATAGAAAATTCTAGGTTCTTCTAGACAAGAGTTAAGCAGAGAAGAAAATTAAATAGTATGGAAAACTTAGTTACAGTGGATGGGCAGAGATGTGATTCTGATCAGGTTATTTGCAATGAGGTCCAAGCGTACTTTGAAAATTTGTCTTAAACCTCTGAACTTTAGGTGGAAAGAAGTAACCTTCATGGTATTCCAGTTACAATAACACAAGAAATGAATTAGTATTTTGTGAGAGAAGTGTCAGAAGAGGAAATCAAGAATGCATTAATGGACATGGATCCCAACAAAGCTCCCGGCATTGTTGGTATGTCCCCTTTGTTTTTAAAAAATTCTTGGCCTTCAACAAAAACTTCTTATTTGGTGTCTAAAGCCATTTCATTTTTTTTCTTTTCTGGAAAGCTACCTAAAGCAACAAGCCATAGAATTATCATTCTCATACCCAAAAAAGAAAAATACTTTTTCTCTAGCTAATTTCAGACCTATTAGCCTTTCTACAGTTACTTATAATTTTTTTTTCCAAAATTATAGCTAATAGGTTAAAGTCTTTGTTACATAATTGTATATCACCCACTCAAACTGCTTTTGTGCCTAACAGACAAATCTTAGATAATGTGATCATGGCTTCTGAATGCATTCATTTTCTCAATAGGAAAAGAAAAGGAAAAAATAATTTAATGGCTGTAAATTTTGGACATGTCCAAAGCATATGATAGAGTAGAATGGTCTTTTCTGGATAATGTTTGTAAGACCATGGGCTTCTGTGATAAACTCATTGCTTGGATAATGAGTTGTGTTTGTAGTTCTTCCTTTTCTTTTAATATTCATGGACAGCTGCTAGGGTCAGTGGTCCCTTCTAGAGGGCTGAGACAATAGGACCCTTTGACCCCTATCTCTTCATACTGTTGTCTGAAGCTCTTTCCAATCTTCTTGCTCAATCTTTTCTTAGAAGTGAGTTTAAGGGTCTAAAAGATAGTAAACATTGTCCATCTCTTAGTCATTGGTATATTGCTGATATGATTATTTTTGGACAAGCTTCTATGAGTCAAGTTGTTTTCTTAAGGGATATTCTTATTGAGTATGAGTCTGTTTCTGGTCAAAAGGTCAACCTGCAAAAATCTGTTGTGTTCTAATAAAATTTTAATCTTTAGTGTGTTTCTGATATTTGGTCTATCATGGCCAGGCAATCTTGCTTGTGTTTCATCTACAAAGCATTTAGGTCTTCCACTAGTACTGGGGAAATCCAAGAGAAAACCCTTTAAATTTGTGAGAGATAAAGCTTCTCAAAGAATGAACTGGAAGAACATATTTTTAGAGTGAAGCAGGAAAAGAAGTGTTGATTAAAACTATGTTGAATGCTCTCCCAATTTATGTTATGCCTTGTTACAAAATACCCATTCTTGTGTGTAATGATATTTTTTGGATTGTGGTTTCTTTTTGGTGGGGAAAAAGTGAAAAAGGAAAAGATAAAATTCATTGGAGACTAGCATATAGGAAAGATTGTCGAGTTTGGCTATTAAAGACATAAAAGCTCTCAATGAAGCTCTTATAGTAAAGCAATTATGGAGACTCTTAACTCAACCTAACTCTCTTTTGAGCAAATTTTTGAAAGGGAGGTACCTATTTAATTCTAGCTTATTTGAGGTTCATAAAAAGCATGGGGATTCTTGGCTTTGGAAGGGGTGGTTAGAGGCTAAGGAAAGTTTCGTGAGAGGGATTAGGTACCAGGCAGGAGATAGATCTTCAATTGATATGTGGAATTCCCCTTGGATTGCTAATATTCCCAGTTTAAACCTACTAGTCATTTTGAGAGTGATAGGAGAAGATTTCTTAAAGTTAGGGAGTTGTTGCTAGAAGATGGGAAGACTTGGGATAGGGATCTTATAGAGCAAAGCTTTAGTCCCTTTAAGGCTGAGTCTATTTTGAAAATCCAAGTGAGTCACTTGTAGAAAAAATATTGGTTTGTGTGGCATTTTGGGTCTAGAGAAGCTTTCTCAGTAAAGTCAATGTATAACAAAATTATTTCTCACAAGGCACGTTTAAAGATTAGGCTCAACCAAGCGGCAGAGGAGAGTTGTTAAGTAAAATGTGGGAAAGAACCTGGAAACTCCCTATGCAGCCACCAGATTAAAAGTTTCTTGTGGAGAGTTTATCATGGATTCTTGGGTACCAAGACTCAACTATCAGGAAAGGGAGTACATATGGATACCATCTGCAATTCCTGTGGGGAAGATCAAGAAGACTCTGAACATTTATTCTACAAGTGCACTAAAGCTATGATTTGTTGGAAACTCCTTGATATAGAGTGGACAACTTTTCAAGGGGACGGAAGTTGATCAAGGATTCGTGGGAAGATGTATGTTGTAGCTCTCATTTCAGGCAGATGGACATAATTTTGCTATCCTTATGTCTCTTGTGGAGATTTTGGAAGGCTAGGAATAACAATATATTTAGGAATGAGTCTTTCATTGAGTAGACAGTTGTGGATGGGTCTAAAAAGAACTAGTTGGAACTTCAGTACCCTTCTGGTGAACAAGAGAAGACAAAGGAGGAGCCATACAGTGATTACAAAAGGCGACAATTTTCCAAGAGGGTAGGACTTGTGCATCTACAAGTCAGTGCCATATGCTAACCTGGAGGAAAAGTGGAATGGAAGTGCTGTGCAGACATGAATGGGCAAGAAGTTGATGAATGGAAGAATAAAGATGCTTAGGCAGATGATTATCACACTGCAGTGATGCTTGTTGTTAGAGGAGCTTTGGAAGGGGCTACAAGAAGGAAATAAAGGGCAATTCAATGGAGCATTTCAGATGCAGAAGTCCTACAACAACTTCAATATTGTAAGAAAACAAATTCTTCACTGTCAGGGTGATATTTGACATCTTGCATCTTCAGTGTGCTTTTGATTTTTGTTCTTTTATTTCTTCTGTTTAGTCTGAGTTTGGTTTGGCTAACTTTGTGAGGTTATGCAGGGCCTATCAGTTGTGTTTGCCTATTTGCTTTTCTTTAAGATTGGTCAGTATGTAATTAGTTGATTTCTGGTGGAAATTTGTTTGAGCTTTAATGAAATATTTTCGTTTGGGAAAAAGAAAAAAAAAACTATTTCTTTAACTATTTTTTTTAATGATTATCATTAAATAATGTTACTCAAATTAACTAATTAAAAAGATAATATTGTTTAATTGCCCAATTTAACTAACTAGTTTTTTACCCGTGCATTTGCACAGAAAACTATATGATAAAGGAAAGAACAAAAGAAGAAAACAATTGTACAAATCATAACCTAATCATTGAGAAAAAGTTAAGCAAGAAAATTTAAATCTAAATATTATTAAACACTTCTTTGTATACAACGTTCGCGGTTTTCCTAAGGCCCCTTCTTTCTTGTGCTCACATTATTTTGCAGGTTGACAGACACCTCTCTCTTCTCACTGCCCTGGGTAGACTCACGACGAGAGACTGGACAGGGTGTACACCGCCCCATCGTTTGAGGCCACCACCTCCTTTACCTATCCAGCATCCACGACACAGGACCGTTGTTTGGCTGAAACCCAAGGCCCCTTGGGTTAAGCTAAACACTGATGGCGCTTTCAACAGACATACCGGAGCTGCTGGAGGAGGGGGCCTGATTAGGGATCATGGGGGGCACTCATCTCTGCCTTCCATGGGCCACTCCAGGCCTCCTCGAGTTATGATGCAGAGATTCAGGCGCTCCAGATTGGTCTCGAGATTGCCGCCTCGATCTCCTCTCATGTTTGGATAGAGATGGATGTTGCGGCTGTCATCACACTTTTGACATCTGGCCACCAGGGCTCATGGCAGATCCAACATCCTCTTATGCGTATCAGAGACACCCTCCGCTCGATCCATTACCAGGTCTCACACATATTCCGGGAGGGGAACCGGCCTGCCGATTTCCTTGCTAGCACGGGAGCATCTATAACCCAGAGACGCACCCTTCTTCCTGAGGACATTCCCCTCCGGCTTCGGACGCTCATTCGGATGGACCAGTTAGAGTACCCATCCTTCAGATTCGGTCGACCGCCACCTCCTGCCCCTGACTAGATTTGACATTTTGGACTCCATGCCAGGTCACTCTGACCAGGACGACCTTTTATGAGGATTTGATTTTAGATCCACAGCGGATATTTTTGTGATCCTTGTATTTTATTTTTTATTTTTATTTTTTATTTTTTATTTTCTATTTTCTCTGCTTTTGATGTTGCTCTGTATTTCCGACTTTGATGTAGACCTTTGACGTTTTTAGCCCTAACTGGGCCATTATATTCACAGGTCGGGGGTGTAGCCTCAACCCCCCATCCCAAGCTGGGATGTTTATATAAAAAAAAAAAAAAAAAAAAAAACGTTCACGGTTTTCCTATTGTCAAAATCTCCATCACCACATATCATTATCTTCTGAATAGAACTGTTCTGAAGTCGCATGTTTAGTAAATTTTGGTTGACTTCTACTTTATAATATGTTCGAGCTTAAGGCTCTTTATGCTGTAATAAACGAAGTATCGAAATTGTCCGGGGCGCTTTGAGACCCGCGGTCGCTTTACCGATCGTGTTCAGGCTTCGGCCTGACATATTAATGCTAATCATGTTTTTTGGTTTGAATGAAGTCGACTGTGTGGATAGTCAACTTTATAAATTGCTATATTAATGGGGCCTGGTTGGCTTGGTTGGGTAATTCGGTACCCGGTTTTTATGTTTTGCATGTAGTATGACGCATTTAATAGATTTGCGTCTGTAATGATGATGATATGGCTATGTGTGGGTACTCGGGCCCCTAAATTTGTTATGGGATTCGCGATTTTGATGTCGTACCGAGACGACGCGATTTTTGTTTATTTTTCTTAGTAATTTGGACCTAGTCAGATAATTCGATATCCGGTCTTTGGCCTTTCAATATTTTAAGGAATATGATCGTCCTAGCCGGTAAGGTCTTACAGTGCGCCACACCAACGTGGGTCTTTAAGGAATATATGAACGGGTATCAGCCTTACCAAGCTGAAGAACTTGGTGTAAGTAAAGGCTTTACCCTACCGAGCTGAAGAACTCGGTGTAAAGATTTTTTCTTTCGTATCTTTGCCTAGCCAGTGTAGGCCCAAACATAAAAAAGCGTTTGGCATATTGTATTCTTTATTTATCGGTCAGGTAATGTGTTCTTGATCTTTGACGTAATTTATAGGGCATTAGCCTTGCCAAACCAACTTCAGGGTTTGGAAAAGAAAGGGCTTTATTCTTGCCAAACCAACTTCAGGGTTTGGAAAAGAAGTTTTTCTTTCAAGATGTATGTATGACGCGCGTATATGATGAATGTATGTATGAATGTATGAATATATGATAAGCACGTGCGGCAAAGAATTAATGCACAATAAATGATGTTACCTCGATGTTTCGTCGAGTCTGACCTTCTGCCGGTATGTGCTGTGCCTTGCCGGAATATTGGTCGTACCAAATCAACTTCAGGATTTGGCGAAAGAACATTCGTTGGTTGCATCAAATCACTTTCAGGACCAAATCATCTTAAGGATTTGGTATTATTGCGGATTTTAGTCCAACCAAATCAGCTGTAGGCATATGTTAAACTTTGATCCGACTACATTATTGATGTCGGTTATTTATTGTAAGCCCGCTAAATTAACTTCAGGATTTAGCTACGATGGGCATCAGCATCCCCAAGCCATCTTCAGGGCTTGGAAGTATCCGGCTGTTTTGCATTAGCCAGTCCAGATCATCTTTGGGACTCGGAATCGTTAGGCTTATGCAAAGTGGACTTATTTTTCGAGAGTCCATTAGCCGAATGATTTTTTTGATATTCGGCTAAACGAGTTTTGTTTTCGTCACTCGGTACCGAGTTTTCTTTTCGTCACTCGGATTTTTTAAGGCTGGAGCGGAGGCTCAACAACGAGAGAATACGGGCCGGTTCAGCCGGAGTCGAGGCTCAACGGCGAGCGAATGTAGACGTCGGCTCAGCCAGAGTCGAGGCTCAACGGCGAGCGAATATAGAGACGTCGGCTCAACCGGAGTCAAGACTCAACGGCGAGCGAATATAGAGACGTCGGCTCATCCGGAGGCGAGGCTCAACGGCGAGCAAGTGTGGACGTCGGGGATAAATGATCGGTGGCGGCATAACAGAATTTGGCCCCAGCGTTGATGAATGTATTCGGCCCCAGTTATTGTCAGTGTGAACGAACGAGCCTTTGAATCTGGAGCGATGATGAGGTCAATTAGGTCGACTCAGTTCAAAGATAATTTGTGCCTCGGTAACTATCAGTTTTGAATAAATGATCTCGGCCCCAGTATGAATAGTGTACTCGGCCCCGACACAGGTAAATTTATGTGGCCCTGGCATTGATAAGTGAACTCGTCGGTAATAGAAGAATAAATTTGCCTTGTGTGAGGAAGATCGGCTCGATTATCGTCTGTTCGAATAAATCAGCTCGGCCCTTTCCTTTCCTGAACTCTCTAATTTTTCTGCTCACATGTTATTTCTTCTTGGGCCTGAAAGCCCAATAGGGAAGAATAGTGATAAACAAAAAACAACTTCTCAGGTCCAAATACTGATTTGAAGACCCCACTTCATCCTTCTTCATTGCCCAGCTTTTATCATCTTTCCGTTCTCTCTCCTTTTCATTTCTGATTTCTCATTCTGCGTATGCCATCACTCAATTTCTGAAAAAACTTGTGAAATTAACGAGATATTCTTATCGGTGACAATTCTTCCTTGATTTGTGTCTCAAGATGCGAAGATGGTCGAATTTGAAAAATTAAGTGCTAGGAACAATTCTCCTTGACGGCAGATTGGATCGGATAAATCCGGCTGATATCGGGGATTTAAACTAGCTCGCCGGACTGATTGAAGGCGCACTCGATTTGGCTGGGTAACCCGTTGAGGCAAGCCGGTTTGAGTTGGAATCCATATAACAATTCGAGAGTTGTCCGTTGATTTCGGGAAATCGGGCTTGGCATCTGCGGAGAGAGGAACTCCGGTGACTGAAATCAAAGGTGGGTACCTCGGTTTGAAGGTCGACAGAAGTGACGTCGGGTGGTGACGCGGAGGTCGGTGAGAAATCCGACTTTACCCTGTTGTAGAGGTCGGTTGCGACGATCTTGTTATGCGCGTTGAATTCAGATAGAGAAGTCGGTATTCGTTGAGGTCGGTTAGACCGACATCGGTCCGGAGAAGTTGAAATCTGTTCGGTGCCGAAGTCGGTTTGTTTTTGGAACTCGGTCGGCTGTGCATCAGAGATTGAGATGTCGGGTTCCTGTCGGGCTGAGATGCTGAAGTTGGTTCTGGCCGATTTGTGCAGTCATACCCCGATATTGATGTTAGACTCAGAGGTACCGAGGTAGGGTGTTGCGGAGATTTGTTGTAATTGAGTCGGTCTTGGTATGGAACGTCGGTAAATCAGACCTCGGTGTTGCTGTGAAGTCGGCCTGTGTTGAGGTGAGGTCTGCCGAGCTGTTGAAAAGTTGGACATGGTGGCTGCTTGGGGGCCCCATCAATTGAAATCGGTCGGGGCTACGGTGAGGTCGGGCGGCTACGCAGAGGTCTGTCACGATTCCGAACATAGGCCTTGCCACTGAAGTCGGTCAAGGTGTTTGTGGTGACGTCGGCCGGTGATATGGTCAGCGGCTGTAGCATTGAAGCTCATCGGTAGATGACGAGGTCAGGTAGAGATGTCGGTCCGGGGAAGTCGGGCCGAGATGTTGAGGTTGAGTTCCAAGGTCGGTTTAGCCTTGATGAACGACGTCGGATACTTGTGACCTATGAAGCTGAAGGTGTCGAAGTCGGGCGGTAACGTGGATTGGCCGACGACAAATCGGGGACCCAGGGACTGAAAATCCAAGATGAGAACGTTGGTTTGGACTGGTCGTGACAAGGTGCGGTGCAAATCAGACCTCGATGATGAAAAAGCTTGATAGGTTGCACTTGCTGTTGTTCTGTTTCTGTTAGTCCCAACAATTGAGGTCGATGATGTGGGGCTCGGGCAACGGTGTGCGTTGAAGTCGGCTCCGGTATGTTGCAGAATCGGTCCTGAATGTTGGTTGTGAAGTCGGAATTAACAACTCGCGATGTCGGTCTGTTACTTGGACCGAGCTCGGTGTTGGCTTGTAGTGTCGATTATTCGATCCCGAGTTAAAAGTTGACCCAACGTTTGTGATGAGGTCAAAAGAGACAACAGAGGTGGCGTGGCTAAGCATGAGCCAAGCTTATCCTTTTCTTCTTTCACCTTCTGTAGCTCTACTCTTTCCCCTTTTTCTTATGTTGCACAACAGATCAACTTAGAGGACAAAATCAAAGAGATAAGAGCAGCTGTAGCAAAAATTGTTTCTGCATCTTCATGTTATAATTTTTCTTTTTATTTTCAAAAGAAATTTATGCTGGGGAAAAGAAGAAAGAAACTTGTGTAGAATTACAACATGATAGGGATATTCATGAACTTCTGAATAACAGAGCATCGAATATAGCAAAATTAGAATAGGGCTATGAATAATCTCATCTTGGGATAATCGTTGAAATTTGATACTTAAACACCAACTATCCGGAGTTGCACGTAAATTGAATAGACAGACAGTAAAGAAGATTCAAACAATTGCAGAAGCAGTTTTTCACTAACAATTGAACCTTCAGGAGAGCGTCCCACTCTCCCTTCGGATCTCTTTCATTAATGTGAACAACTCATACATCATTCAAGGGTTTACAGTATAGACTCTAATGCAAGTGTAAGTGTCCTGGTCCGGTTTGGAGCGGATCGATCTTTGTCTTCGCCGGTAGAACGCCGGAAACCTGCAAGTAACTCTCACACTGGGGGTTGTGTCCAGTGAAGAGCCTCCGATGCTTAAGTCAGTATGTGTATGAGTATACTGAAGTGAGGAATGAATAGAATGTGTTAAGGGAGAAAGGCTCACCCCTTTTATATAGAGGTCAGATACCTGCCCTAATAGCTGCCCGGATAAGGATGAGCTGGCTGCCCAAACTGCCCGTCCCTACTCTGACACGCCGCGCACATGTCAGATGTAACGCCCCGTATTTTATTAATAAAGGAAAATACTAGCTTTTAGTTTTAAGCTAGCCTTTATTAATAAATAATCATGTTCATGTTCAAGTTCAGATTGATCAGTCAGTAGTATCCTATGATCGGCTATTAGTCGATAAGTTATTCGGTTTACTTATTTTAGTAACCGAATAAGTTTTCCAGATTTAATTCTGATTCGTTTAATTAATTAATGAGTCCGGAATTAATTATTCAGTCAGCGACATCCCGTCAGTTTATCAGTATAAGTTATGTTTTTAGTTCCGATATTAATTTTCGGAATTAATTATTTTCAGTCGAGATTACCGAAAATTATTTTCGACGTACCGTTTACGTCCGGAATAATTTTGGTAATTAAGTATTATGCTTAAATATTTATTAAGCATAATTAAGTAAATTATTAAGCATTAATTTAATGCTAATGTGGATTAGCCGTGCCTAATTCTCCAAAGGGGTGCAAAATGCCGTGTGAAGTTACTTAAGGAGTTGGAAAGATTACTCCTTCATTCCTAAGTATTAACACGTGTCTTTAGGAGGGGTTAAGGAGGAGTTTAGTCATGTTAAACCCACTTAAAAGAAGAGCAAGTGTCACACTTAAGAAAAGCCACATTTTACCTACATCATCACCCCAAAATTGGGAGCATCTTTCGGTTGGTATAAAAGAGAAGTGTTGGACCGAAAATTTCCCCTCTTTTTCTATCATATACATAGCCTTATATGGTACCTATTAATCCTCAAGTCCAACAGCAAGCAAGAAAGCATTTGGCCGAAAATCCTTAAGTATAAACAAGAGTACACCATATATATTTCCTTCGGCTTTAATAAGCAAAGTGTTTGGAACATTATTATCCCAACTTCCAGCCTGTATCTCGTACCACTTTAATCCTTGAGTCCAGCTTGTACCCAGCAAATTGTTACGTTAGTTCGTTCATCGCACGGCATAGCTACCGCACAAGGCACGCGCACGCGAGTTCATAGGCAGGTTCCGAATCCCGTCGAACACTTGAGGAGGTAAAGCCATCCTCGACTCATTTTCATGTCACTAAGCTCATTTTAAGTTGAAGTGTTCGAGTCATGTTCAAGAATTGCTAGTATTGCCGTGTTAGAGTTCGAATATGTCTAAATTAAATCATGATCGAATAACTTCTTTTTCTACCCGGCAACTCTCGTGCAATTCTTGTTTATTTGGTCATTTTAGATCATTTCATAATCAGTTGATCCAGGTTAGTCGAGGTAAAAGATCGTTTTAGCCCTGAATCGGCTCAAAACCGTCTGCAGCGCTCGTCGCGCACGTCGCGGGCAATATCATGTTCGGTTATGAAATTTTCTTTTAAAGTTAAGGTTGTCCGTGCATTTAGGTCTCAACAGCTTTAAAATGATATTTCATGTCGAATTAATCTTGAGTTAGCCGAGGAATAAGTTGAGTCGGTCGGGTGACGGCCTGTCGCCGCCGGCGATGCACGGCGCTGATACGGAAGTGGAGTTAGGGATCGGCGAGTCTAGTGAGAAACTAAAAGGCAAAAGGTGTGCATCAGCACTTGATGCACACGAGAAGGCGAACAAGCCGCGCACGCGGGTTTGGCAAGGAGTACGCGGGCGCAAGATGGACGGGTGCACGCGGGTACGCCGTGGGTGATCTGGGCGAGGGCGGTAGCTGGGACGCTCGGAGGTCACGCGGAGAACGGACGAGGAGCGTAGGGCGCGGAAGCGAGCGGCACGCGGGCGCGCGACACAACGCGCGCGAAGGAATCGGCGAGGGCCGGGGGCGCG